>JAJMDB010000044.1:0-48032 GCA_030573315.1 Osmozyma mogii
AAAAAAAAAAAAAAAAAAAAAAAAAAAAAAAAAAAAAAAAAAAAAAAAACTACATAGTTTTAGACTCATGCTCTCTAATTGACTTGTGGCTTCTGGTCGCTGGATAATCTGTAGCTTGAAGATACTCCGCACTCCGCGGTCATCGAACAACTACTACTCTTCCCTTATAGACATATGCCTCCTAAAAGAACAAAGAATCAACTCCGAAGAGAGAAAGCAAAGCTACGAAAGCTCGAAGAAAAAGCTGTATCAGACAGTAAACCAATAAAAGGTGAGGATGTCCACACAGAGTATACAAGCCACGATGAAAAGCTCCCGCCTCAAGCTGCCGATGCAAAGAAAGCTATACAAGAGCCTGAACAAGACACAAAAAAGCGTCCAATAGAAGATTCTGAAGATAACAAAAACTCTCATAAGCTACAAAAATGCCATGATGAAATCGATAAAGACGATAAAGCTAATACAGTCCAAAAAACACCGAAGAACAAGACAGGCGAGAGCAGTATCAATGCTCTCGAAATTCCCGAAGAGCTACTACAACAATACTCCTCCGTACTTAAGAAATTCAACGCTGAAGAAACAGAGCAGAATCAAATTGTGGAAAATGGTGAAGTTTCGCAAGATAGCTCAGGGAGCGATGTGAGCGATTTCGAGGAGAATGAAGAAAAACCTCTTTCCAGGAGGCAGCTACGAAAGAGAAATAGGGTCTCCATTGCCCAACTCAAAGCCTTCACTGATAAACCAGAAGCAGTTTCATGGTACGACGAAGATGCCCCGGATCCCTATTTATTTGTGTTTTTAAAAACAGGGTTGAACACAATCGATGTTCCTGGCCACTGGCTTCAGAAAAAAGAATATTTATCTTCAAAACGTGGAATCGAGAGATTGCCTTACAAATTGCCGAAGTTCATCGAAGAAACGGGTATAGCGGAGATGAGAAATTACGACCCAGAATCTTTGAAGAAGTCACAACGTGAACGTGTTCAACCAAAAATGGGAAAATTGGATATTGACTATCAAAAGTTACATGATGCCTTTTTCAAATATCAAACGAAGCCTCGCTTGCTAGGTTTTGGAGACCTTTATTACGAAGGACGGGAAAAGAGTGATCATTATAAAGATCAGATTAGTAGAGTCCGTCCAGGTGTGATTTCTAAGAGGCTCAGAGCTGCGATAGGACTTCCTGAAAACGACCAAACCATTGTACCTCCTTGGATCAGGCTTATGTCACTGATAGGGAAGCCACCTGCTTATGCAGATTGCATTATTCCTGGAGTGGATACTGATTACAAAAACACAGGCTATAAACTGGGAGATACAGACGGAGTGGATTTATCGTCGTTTCATGCTCCCTATTGGGGTCAGGTTGAAGAGGGTGAAGAATCCGCATATGAACTGCTGGACGATGAAGAGGAAGAGGACGAACAAACACAAGCTGAAGAAGAGAGTGTTCCTAAGGATGAGGATACTGCTGAGATTAAAAATTTGGAGCAGGAGCCGGAGAAGGTCGAACTACTGGAGTACACGAGACACCAGACAACCCAGCGTGTAAATGATGGTGTTTCTCAGTCTAATGAACCTTTGTACAAAGTTTTGAAAGAGAAATCTACCGGAGGCAATGGTACGACTTATGAAATTGCACAGAAAAAAGGCGAAGAACGCTCTAATGATGTGAGTGAACCTGCCCCAAAGAAGGAAGATGATGACATTGAAAATTTCAAATTCTAATTTACAGCGATAGCTTCACATATATTTTGCATTTAACTATACAATGCCAAAGGCGTTTAATAAAAAAACTGGGAATGAGCCCCAGCTGGTTTGTCTTGGGATAATTTTAAAAAAATATAATGGTGCGTAATCACACATGCAATAATGGGTAGAAACGGTGGCTTGGATACTCATGTTCAGCCTTAGAAACTGACAGTAGGTTTGGTGTCTTTTGTCTTATCAATCTTTGCGCCAAATGAAGAAACGCACTTAGCCATCGTTGGAGAGGATCTCGAGATTGAATCAGTGAAGTAGAAGTTGTCAATTGGGTTCTTCAATGGAACGCCAGAGCTCTTGAAGGTTCCGTGTCTGCCGACAATGTCTTTCAAACCAAGAGTGGCAATGTCAGCGCTGACTGGCTCGATCACTTCATGTCTGATGAGATGAGGAGCAATTTCACCCAATCTCTCTCTCACACCGTACAAGTCTGTGTAAGGAAGCGTTGCTCCAAGGTATTCAGAAAGGGCTCTGACAATTTTCCAGTCCTCACGGGCGGCACCTGGAGCGTTTGTGGCAGCTCTAGTAATCTGGGTTCTACCTTCGGTGTTGACGTAGGTGGCAGACTTCTCGGTGTAAGCAGAACCTGGCAAAATAACATCAGCAAAAGCAGCTCCGACATCACCATGATGACCCTGGTAAATGACGAAAGCATCCTTTGGAATATCTGATGCCTTGACCTCATCGGCACCAAGCAAGTAGATGATCTTTGGCTCAACCTTTTCACCGCTCAAGTTCTGGAAGCCAATATCCAAGGCAGCAGCACGAGAAGCTTCACGGTGCAACAAGTTGACACCATTCCATTCCTCGGTGTGGAAGTTCTTGTTCTTAGATGCAAATTCAGCCACGGTACTGTAAATGGCGTTAGCATCTTCAGAGGCAGCCACACCGGAACCAACAATGATCATTGGGTTCTTGGCCTTTGCCAAGGTCTTACCGTAGTCGCCGTCCAAAGCCGACTTCAAGTCCTTCGCACTCTTACCGAGGTTCTCGTAGTCAAAGGTAGACTCGAAATCCTGACCAACTTGAGCAATCTCAAGTGGGCCTCTCAACCAGGCACCTCTGATTCTGGCGTTCAAAACAGCAGCCTCGTGTCTTGGGTTGGTACCAACAAGCAAGATCTGGTCGGCTTCATCAATACCCTCAATGGTAGAGCTGAATGTATAGTTCGATCTAATATCGACACCATGAGCCTCAGTTGCCTGAGCAACATCGGTGATGGTGTTCTCAGAGCCCAATTTGTTGAGCAAGTCCTTCAAAGCAACCATCGACTCAGCGTCAGACAAAGCACCAGACACTGCCTTCAACTCGTTTCCAGATGGCTTGATTCTGCTGAAAGCAGCAGCCACAGTAGACAAGGCCTCGTCCCATGTAGCAACCTCGAATCTGTCGCCGTTCTTGATCAAAGGTGCTGTGAGTCTCTGGGTCTTCAAACCGTCACAGGCAAATCTTGACTTGTCAGAAAGCCATTCTTCATTGATTTCATCATTTAATCTTGGCAAAACTCTCATAACCTCGATACCTCTGGTGTCGACTCTAATGTTGGAGCCCAAAGCATCGTGCACATCGATAGTTTCTGTTCTCTTCAACTCCCATGGTCTTGCTCTGAAGGCATATGGTTTAGAGGTCAATGCACCAACTGGGCACAAGTCAATAATGTTACCAGATAACTCAGAATTGATGTTTCTCTCAATGTAAGTACCGATTTGCAAGTCGTTACCTCTACCGGTAGATCCCAATTCAGGGGCACCAGCGATATCGTTCATAAATCTCACACATCTAGTGCAGTGGATACATCTGTTCATCGAGGTCTTGACCAAGGGGCCGATAGCCTTGTTCTCGACAGCTCTTTTGCCTGTAACCTCCTTAAATCTGCCTCTGTCACTTCCGTATCTGTTAGACTGCTCTTGCAAGTCACACTCGCCACCTTGGTCACAGATAGGACAGTCCAAAGGATGGTTTTCTAACAACATTTCGGTGACACCTTCTCTTGCCTTTGTGATTCTTTCACTGTCTGTGTGGACAACCATACCGTTTTGCACTGGCACAGCACAGGATGCAATTAACTTGGGCATTCTTTCAACATCGACAAGACACATACGACAGTTACCGGCGATAGCCAATTTGTCATGGTAACAGTAACGGGGAATCATCACACCGGCCTTGTCGGCGGCTTGAATGATACTGGATCCGGCCTCGATGGAAACTGTCTTCCCATCCACAGTAACTTGCACCTCAGCCAAAGATCTGCGGGAAGACGACAATAGTCTTCTAGAGGAAATAGACCTTAGCGACTTCAACATGTTGCTTCAGGAATATATTTGATGTAGGTTGGAAATAGATGGGGAAAAAATCCGTAAAGAAAAAAACAGCGAGAACAAAGCCAGTGATATGAAGGAACGAGTAAAAGTTCGTATGTCCGAGTAAATCAACACCCAACTCTTGGCTATGTAATTTGAAATGCCAAAATAGCAGAGATCCAAACTCTTCTTTTTTTTCCAAAGGTACTAAAAGAAAAATCTAAACCTGAAGTGGGCAGGAAGATCTAGCTTTGTGCAGTGTGCAAACGACCAGGATTGAGTTTCTCGCTATTGGTAAGTGAGCAGCTTTTACTAATTACAGAATCAATGCGCTCTGATAGGCTGCCTGCACTTTTAGCTGTGAGAATAAAACAAAACACCTGGGGCTCGCATATTCACACCCGTACACCATTACCACGCCAGTCATCAACTGTCCTCTAATTGGTTTTTTGCAACTGCTATGGGGTAATGAGCGACCACAGTCAAAAAATGTGATAATCGTAATTCGGAAGTATTATACCCCAGTAATTGTTCTCCACTAAATTCAGTCTTAGCTTTTTTTTGGTTGCTTTCGTGTTTTCTCTGGCAGCTCGTAATAAGATCTCAAATCTACTCCCGCAGACAAACAGTCGGTTTAGTTCCGAACGCGCTTTAGTGAGTGAGACTGGTCCTATTCATTCGCGCGATGCAACAGTTAAACGGTTCAAGGCATACATCAAGCCAGCCAGGCCGCATACAACTAAACCAAAAATCAAAAATGCTACAAATTTATTTTCAGAAAAATTTATTGGTATTGCACTCTTGCAATTCGTATTATTCCTTTTTTTTTCATGCAAGTTACACAGGCAATAAGAAATCCTGGGCTAGCTGCTGCAAATCAAGAGAAGACGGATTTATCGCCAAAGTTTGCTCGTTCCCTTCCTTGATACCATTCACTGTTCAGTTTGTAGACACTCGTGCGATTATATAGGAGAAACAATACTCAATTGTCTAGATCTATCAGTCCTTGATACGTGAGGAGTATGAGGCCCGCCACATAACTATTCACACAGTTTTCTATTTCTTTTCATCTTCAGGAGACAAAAACATCAAAATCACCAAAGGAATAACAATGTATAGCCAATTCTTCTGTACCCATGACCTGTTGTCCTCTTCTTCTTCCTCTATTATCTCTTCTTCTATTTGAATTTCTTCGCCGTTCTCGACTTTTGTGGTCGTGATCTTTTTCACGGTCTTTTTCTTCACAGGCTCCTGCGAGACCTCTCTATTCGCTGGTTCGAAATTAGGGACAGGTCCCTTTGCAATGGGTTTTGTTTGAGCGCCCCAGATTTCACCCTTGTGAAGTTCCAAGCTGACATCACTAGGGAGGCCGGAATCGTCGACCAACACGACAAAGTTGCCAGTTGGTGGCTGCTCCTTTGTCTCCAAATAGATGAAACATTCATTATTTGGGAGTTTATCAGTGCCTAAGCAAAGCGATTCATGTTTTGGTAATGCTGACTTCTCTGTGAAGCTAGAGGTGTTGGTTTGTGGGTCATACCTTATCTCACCCAAATTAACTTTACTATTTGAGGTAATGGATCGGTAGTATATATCTAATGTTCGCTCTGTAGCTGCTGCGACCGATATCAATGACCCAATGATAAGGTTGGTCAATTTCATTATCCTGATGCTTGTGTGAGGAAAGTTCACAACAGTTTCATCCTTCGCGCAAAATGGTCTCGGGGCCTAGTTCTTATACTTAATGCACTCCAGCCATTTTTTTTACATTCCTGGCCTCGAGACCTTATGAGGCTTCCGTTGGGTACCCAGTTCACTCAAATCCGGTTTAGAAGTTCATCTCTTAGTGCCCTCAAAAGTCATGTTGATTATTTGAATTATTGCCAGGCAAGAGGTATCGATGTCAGGACATCATACTCAATGGGTACAATGTACGAGCTAAGTACCAGAAGATTTTTAGAAGATCACTTTCATTGTCGAAATCTACGGCATAACGGAGGATCTTTTGATAATGGAGTTGACCTATTTGGAACTTGGGATCTCAGCCATCATTATAAGTCCTTGGATTTGACCAAGACAAAGTTACCTGCGTCATGTTTGATTTCAAAGTCCATTCAATACAACAAATGTTCGGCTGGCTCGGATCAGAAGGCAATCAACCTTGAAGATCAAATTCTTGTGCTCGTACAGTGCAAGAATTATGGCAGTCGAATTCCCGCATCAATAATTAGAGAACTTGCAGGCATCTACGAATTTCATGTCAAATCTGTGCATGATCGGATGAAACTGTTTGTTCTTCTTGTGTCTCCCTTCGTGTTAACTGCACAAGCACAGACCCAAATCGATCTGAGCAGGGTTCCCATGATACACATAAAGCTCCAACCCAACAAACTCTTAACTTCAGGTGACCCAAGAGGGATGTTCGAGCCGTACAATTGGTCGGAAACACAACCTGGTAACATATACATGAATCCAAGCGCTTGCAAACTTCTACACGGACTCAAGGAGGCAATACTAAACAATTAAAACATACACTTCATTTTATTACGTAAAAAGCTTACCAGTTGCTTTCTTTATCTTCTTTTTTTTTTTTTTTTTTTTTTTTTGTGTGTGTCCATTTCTGGCCTGCAAATTTAATAACACCTAGATGTCATTTACAGACTAGAGTCAAAGCCCTGTTGCTTGAGGGGAGGCTGTCGTTGTGGTGGTGGTGTATTCCGTAGAGATCACACGCGTGACGACAATTACTTCAGTCTCCACATTCGCGTTACCGTTACCATTTGAACCGCCATTGGCACTAGTTTCGGTTGGCTTAGGCGTGTCAGTCACACGGACAGTTCTCAAAGTAGAGGAAGTGAAAGAGCTGGTTGTTGGTTGTGGCTGTGGAGCAGCTGTCTGAGCATCATTGCCAGCATCAGGTTGTTGAACGGGAGCCTTGTTTTGTTCCCCGTTAGCAACTGGGTTCTTGTTAGCGTCTGCGATAGCAGTTGTTGTACTGGAGGGCTCTTGAGTTGGAAGAGAAGCCTCGGTTTGGGCAGTTGTTTGTTGGGTGGTAGCAGCAACAGAAGTCGTAGCCTGTTCGGAGCTAGTTTGCGGTTGTGTGACCGCAGAGCTAGTCGAAGCAGAAGATTGTTGACCAGAGTTGGAGCGACCAAGAAGGTTCTTGATTTGCTTCGTGAAGGAAGTACCAGAGCTGTCCTTGTTAGAGTCGGCAGAAGATGCATCCCATAACATCACACCACCAAAGTTTTTGGAGTTAAGGATGTCTGAAGAAAGCTTTTGTTTAATTTCATCGATGGAAACATATCCCGATCCAGCAGAGGCCTGAGAGCCTGGCAAACCGACGTACAATTGGATGTTCTTGTTTGGAGACTTGTTCTCAGCAAAATCTTGCCAAGTGTTCCAGTTAAAGCTTCCACCTCCAAGAGAACAGTAGTTGTTGTAAAACTGAATGAAGGCAAAGTCGATATCAACATTGGCCAAAAGGTCACCAACTGAAGCATCAGGATACACGCATTGAGGAGCAGCAGACAAATAGAAAGATTTTGAAGAGTCCTGAGAGAATTTTGTTCTCAAGGCTTTACCCAAGGACACAATACCGGCTTGGTTCAGATTTTCCAAATCAAAGTCAAAACCATCAACAACAGCATCATCAAATGGTCTCTCATTGTCAGAACCACCACCGAACTTGTTCCACAAAGTTGTGGCAAATTTTTCAGCATCAGAATCAGCAGAAGAACCATGGAAGCCATAGCCACCAGAAGCACCACCCAAAGAAAGCAAAACCTTCTTGCCCTTTGACTGGCATGTCTTGATGTCTTGGCCGATCTGAGGACAGTGGAGTAATCCACTTGAGAAAGATTCACCACATTGGTTAGCAAAGTTAATTTCCAAGTTTGGAAACTCATTGGCAAAAGCCAAGAGGACGATATCAACGGAATCGTCCTCACAATAGGTGCTCAACCTATCTTGAGACCTGCCAGCATTCTGGCCCCAGTAGACGGCCACGTTTTGGCCAGCAGCAGCGACAAGAGCTTGTCCGAGTATTGAAGCAAAAAGAACGAGAAGTCCACGGGCGTACATCTTTTTGAATTAAGGTTATTAAGGAAAGACTGAGTTGGAAAGTAAAGGAAAGTATGAGTGAGAGTATCAACGACGAATGGTCGAGATGATTAAAGGAATGGAAGGGGTATTAGAGAGTAAGGAGCGACGAAATAGAAAGTTCTAATTAGCAAGTTGGAGTACACTGGGCATCATGGGACTGATATAGTTTTCGTGGAGCTAGTGCGGCGAGAAGCGCGAACTGAAGGGTGCAAAAGGAGTGTTTTTGCAGATGGTGCATAAACAGCTGCTGCAAATGAAAACAGTAACATTGCAGTAAGCCAAACATTTGACAGTAAAAGTGCGTTAGACATCCACTTTGGGAACGTTTTTGATTGAGAAAAAACGTTTGCACCCAAATGGAACAAATTGCAAGTATCTGTGCAGGAGTGCAGACGCGTAGCATGTTTAATGGCGTCCCTAGTTTCTTAGCCATACCGCGCACAAGGGTCGAACACTTCGCGTTGTGCGCGTTTTGTTAGGGGCCCTTCAAACCTTGAAATACACGTTCTGACGTGAAACCACCCCTTAAGACCCTGAAGGAAGAAGGAGCGAGCGAATCAGTCAGGGGCTCATATTTTTGTAAAACATCTTACTCCAACTATTTTGATCTATTCTTCTGTTCGTGATCTCTTGCAATTCTTGAGAGGCGGGGCCATGTTCGCATTAGGCAAAGTAAGAGCTGTTTTTGGTTCGCAACTAGCACCTCTATAGTCAGCGCATAAAACGTCCGGTGGCTAAAATCGTTCGCTCTATTGTTGCACTCTATATTGTCTGCCCACCAGACATTTTTACGACTGTACTTTTTTCTTTAGCGCGTGACTTACTTGTCTGTAGGAGTGGCGTCGGAAGTAGAACAATAGCGAGTCTCGGAACGATGTTCCGCCAAAACTTGGAGTAACTTGAATTGTTCATAAACATTTTTTTCTTTACACACAAAGCAATCATATTACCAAAACAGGCCTCAAGTTTTACCGGAGCGGGACATTCGTATTTCCATCCCAACCCCATCGCATGACTTTGATGTTTGTTGTCTGGATCCAATCCCCAAAATGGTAATACGTGAGCTGTCGAGTTTTCTTCTTTTGCAGGTCTTGTAACTTCAGTTGTATCTCTGAATAGACTCCTTTGATTTGTTCTGTTCAATATAACCGCTTGACGTTGTCTACTTGCCACCTAATACATTTAAGTGTGCTGGATACAGCAAAAAATGGGAAGAAAATGAAAATAAAAATAGAATAGTAATTAAAAGGTCGACTGTATTGGATTGATTGCAATACGAATTTGTACATGCAAAGATACATTTACGAAGTAATTTTCAGGTTTGCTGGTTGTGTGCCAAGCTCGCTGATGGATACGCTCAATGCTGGTGAGTGGATGCAAAAAACGGTTTGGTAGTGTATATACCAACTTTTGTAGCCAGCTTTTTCGCAGCTCAGACCCAGGTGCGCAATATCGAAGGTCGCAGGAACTGCTCATTAACAACTTCATGCTAGCTACCAAGTTAATATATGTAGAAAGTTTTAAAGCAGCTTGAAGCCGCCTCGTGCAGAGTCTTTAATATATTTTTCAGCCTTGTGCACTCTTACTACCTGGAAAAAGAAATTCAAAATACAAAGCAATGCACAAACAAAAGCCAGGTATCACTTCATATCTTGTAACCCGCCTTTTTGTTGGTTTTTTTTTTTTTTTTCTTTTCTTTTCTTTTCTTGTTTTTTGGGGCCACCAAGCAATTACCAAGAAATTAAAAAAGCCTTTCGTACGCTGGAGATGGACCTTTCTTTAAACACATTACTGAAGTTAAAGTAATCAGACTTAAAGCTGTGTCTGCTTTCTCTCACATCAGAAACCAGGACTTCTGAATGCCGGGGCTTTCTCTCATTTTTTCCTAATCAAGTGCACCCATTTTCACTCATGAAAATTGAAGTTTCAATAAGATGTTCTGATCAAAGAAATTCTCGTGTTGAATACAATCCTTAAGAACTAAACTGAAAGGTACTCTCGTAACTTATGTAAAGTGACTTTTAGAAGTTCAATTATCCTTGGATTACCATTTCGCAGATTAGGGACCCATCCGACCGATGTGCAGACTTCTAATGGAATTTCGCTTTAAGACAATCTCGACTTTCATTCGTTGACAAGAGGAGAATAGACAACGCGCTTGCGGGATCCCTTGCCCCTGAGCATGTGCACCTACACTCCCTACTCACTCTATGTCAATTTGACGCTAGATAGCAGACTCCTTCTATTATTTATTCCAAAAAATGCATCAAACATGTGTCCGAAGTATTTGAGCTAATATCCTGAAGTAGAATTTAAAGTTGAATTTGCATTCAAACACTGAGTTCATTAATAGCTACTTTCATTAAATTTGCGGGATTTTATTCCCAAAATTCAGACCTACAAATTCATTCGTCCAAAAAAAAAAAAAAAAAAGCTCGGCTTTATTTACTACCCGATTCGCCGAAAATAGAAAGTAGACGGGCTGTTTTGGTCTGGTGTGTACACATAGGCGAAAATCCGCCGAAATTTCGGCGAGAATTTGTCGATTGTGCAGGAGAGCCACGCCTTACCTTACATCCTAACACTTTGCACCCACAAAATAGGGGCGAATTTAATTGCCCCCTGTGGATTAGGAGCAATATAAAAAGCCAATTATTTTTCCTTGTTGTGTATTCTTCATTCATTTTTTCTCTACGTACACACAATGTCTTTGAAATTCAATACCAAGTCTCAAACAAAAGATAACAGTCTTTTCACTAAGTTCACTTACGAGTCGGCTGTTGTTGACAAGACATCCAATGGTGATCTTGATGTTACGCCCACTTATACCGATTATGAGTTCAAAGTTGACTTAAATCTTCCTAAAACTGGTTTAATGCTTGTTGGATTGGGCGGCAATAATGGTACTACTCTTGTTAATGCCATCTTAGCTAACAAGAACAATATCTCCTTTGAAAACAAAGAAGGTGTGGTGAAACCAAATTACTACGGCTCTGTCACCCAAGCTTCAACTATAAAGCTTGGAGTTGACAGAGAGGGGAATGATGTTTACGCTCCATTCAGCTCGATCTTGCCAATGGTTCATCCAAATGACCTCGTCATCGGAGGTTGGGATATTTCAAAATTGCCATTGGATAAAGCCACCAAGAGAGCACAAGTTTTGGATGTTACCTTGCAACAAAAATTAGCTACTTACACTGAGAGTATTGTACCTTTACCTTCGGTCTATTATCCTGATTTCATCGCTATTAACCAAAAAGAAAGAGCTGACAACATCTTCAACGTTGACAGCAAAGGTGACGTGACTACTAAAAACAAATGGGAAGACGTTGAAAGAATCAGAAAAGATATACGTGAATTCAAAGAGAAAAACAAGTTGGACAAGGTGATTGTCTTGTGGACTGCTAATACTGAAAGATATTCTGACTTAATTCCTGGTGTTAATGACACGGCAGACAACTTGATCAAAGCTGTTAAAGAATCTCATGATGAGGTCTCTCCATCTACAGTCTTTGCTATTGCAAGTATTTTGGAGAACGTTCCCTACATTAATGGTTCACCTCAAAATACATTCGTGCCTGGCGCAATAGAGTTGTCGGAGAAACACAAAACATTTATTGGCGGAGATGATTTCAAGTCTGGGCAAACTAAATTGAAGTCAGTTTTGGCTCAGTTTTTAGTTGATGCCGGCATCAAACCATTGTCGATTGCATCCTACAATCATTTGGGTAACAACGATGGATTTAATTTGTCTTCACCTAAACAATTTAGATCCAAGGAAATCTCAAAGCAATCGGTTGTGGATGATATGATCGAATCTAACGAAATATTGTACAACGAAAAAAGTGGCAATAAAGTTGATCACTGCATTGTCATCAAGTACTTACCTGCTGTTGGGGACTCCAAGGTCGCCATGGATGAGTACTACTCCGAATTGATGTTGGGTGGCCACAATAAGATATCTATCCACAATGTATGTGAGGACTCATTGTTAGCCACTCCTTTAATTATCGATTTAGTGGTTATGACTGAATTTTTGCAAAGAGTGACTTACAAGAAAGAAGGGGAAAACAAATATGAAGGGTTCTACTCAGTTTTGACACTCTTATCTTATTGGTTGAAAGCACCATTGTCCAAGCCAGGGTTTAATCCTATCAATGGGTTAAACAAGCAGAGATTGGCTATTGAAAATTTGTTGAGGTTGTTGAGAGGGTTGCCTATCAACAATGAGTTGAGATTCGAAGAGAGGCTAGTCTAATTTATATATATATATCGTTTCCTACGCTATTGTAGAAGACGTGTGCACGTGACTTAGGTTGCGGAGCAAAAGAAGAAGCTGACGTCCTATTTAAGTAAGAGTGCAGAATAGCTTGTTGTACTTTTAGACACCAGAAGCCAGTGGAATGACTGTCAAGGGCAATTTTGTTGAGCTCGAAAAAATAAAAAAAAAAAAAAAAAAAATTAAAAGGCTTTGCGGAGAAGATTTTATTCTGTTTGAAGCCCCATATGAAGATAAAAGGCATATGAGGTAACAGATTACTTGAAGCTATTGTTCCTTAAAAGCATCTGGTGGGCGCAACGCTTGTCATGTGCGGGCCCAACAAAATTTTGACACCGAAACGGGTTAAAACTGTGAACACTAAACCGCACGAAAACGGTGCGAAAATGGCAATATATGGGAATATATAGGCTGAAAATAAGTCCTCTCATTTTGTCGATGTATTTGCTTCATAACCTCGGTTTAAATGTTTCAGATTGTTAAGCCACTGTTGATTGAAGAAGCGATGGATGTGAAGCTGACGTCAAATTGCAAAACCCAACAAAATCACCGGCCTGCAAATAAAATTACTAAGTTCCTAGTAGTCTAAGGATTACAGAAAAATGAATGTTTGTGAAGTGTAGAACTAAGGCGAGAGGCAAGAAAAATTCCCCTTACATTATTTTTGCTGTTTTATATGTTCTTTCTGTTTCTACCCAAAGAATTGAGGCGGATAAGCGCGAGCGGGTTTGTTTCTTGGGTTCTTTTCTTTGCCCCTCGTCGTGCAGGGGACATGTCACTCGAGCTCCCCTCCCGCATTTTCTATATAATCCCCGCCAGTTCCGATTACAGCGACTTCAGCTCTGCAAGCCCTTTTTTTTTTGCCGCTAAAACAACTTGATTCTGCTAGCTGTGCATTACATTGCTATCTTTTTTTATTTACTGTATCAATTCAAAATTGTTGATAAACGGGAATACAGTTCATTAATCTAACTTTTATTTACTTTTTGTGAACAATGGCTCCTTTGACAGTTCCAGTTGGTGAAGCAAAGCCAGGCGAAGGTGCTCCTAGAAGAAGATTCGCCCAAAAAGATGCTCCATTGGAAAGGCCAGTGGATTCAAAGGCCAAGACACTCCCCGAGTTCATCGAAGAATGTGTCAAGAGAAATGGCAACAGAAGATGTATGGGCTGGAGAGAATTGATTGAGATTCACACTGAAACCAAAAAAGTTACCAAAATTGTGGATGGCGAGGAGAAGAAAGTTGACAAGGAATGGCAATTCTTTGAAATGTCTCCTTACAAGTATCAAAACTACGCCGAGGTCTTTTCCTTGATCAATCAATACGGTCACGGTCTTGTTAAAGCCGGTATCAAGCCTGACCAAGAAAACAAGTTGCACATTTTCGCATCTACATCACATAAGTGGCTTAAAACTTTCTTGGCCGCACAAACTCAGAACATCCCAATTGTGACTGCCTATGATACTTTAGGAGAGTCTGGTTTGACACACTCTTTGGTCTCTACTGAATCAAATGCAATCTTTACTGATAACAACCTTTTGGGTAATTTGATCAACCCATTAAAGAAGGCTGAGAATGTTAAGTTCATTATTCACTCAGAAGTCTTGAACCCTGATGATAAACGTGCTGGTGGCTCTTTGTACGCTGATGCAAAGAAATCCTTGGACCAAATTAAAGAAATTCGTCCTGATATTAAATTCTTCTCCTATGATGAAGTTGTCGAATTGGGTAAAGATAAGGCTGATGCTCCACACAAGTACACTGCTAAACCCGAGGATATTTCTTGTATCATGTACACCTCTGGATCTACAGGCGATCCAAAGGGTGTTGTTTTGACTCATGCTAATGTTGTTGCTGGTGTCGCTGGACCCAGTACAAATGCTGGAAGAGATTTGGTGAGGAACACGGACAGAATTATTGCATTTTTGCCTTTGGCACATATTTTCGAAATGGTTTTCGAAATTCTTGTCTTTTGGTGGGGTGGCTGTATCGGTTATGCCAGTGTCAAGACCTTGACTGATGCATCCTGTAAGAACTGCAACTCTGACTTGGCTGAGTTCAAGCCAAACATTATGGTGGCTGTTGCCTCTGTCTGGGAGGCCGTCAGAAAGGGTATTTTGGCAAAGGTGAGAAACTTGAACCCAATTGTGCAAAAGATTTTCTGGACTGCTTTCAAGACAAAGGCTACCATGAACCAGTACCATATTCCTGGATCAAGTGCATTTGACATCATATTCAAGAAAGTGAAGGCTGCAACAGGTGGTGAATTGCGCTTCGTTTTGAATGGTGGTTCACCTATCTCTCAAGACACGCAGGTCTTCATTTCTAACTTGATTGCGCCAATGTTGGTCGGTTACGGTTTAACTGAAACATGTGCCAACGCAGCCATTCTTGAGCACAACCATTTCGAATATAACGTTGCCGGAACTCTTGTTGGAACTGTCACTGCCAAGTTGATTGACGTCCCTGAAGCAGGATACTACGCAAAGAATGACCAGGGTGAAATCCTTTTGAAGAGTTCTTCCATTACTGCAGAATACTACAAGAATGAAAAGGAAACCAAGGATGCTTTCTCCGAGGATGGCTGGTTCAAGACTGGTGATATCGGTGAGTGGACATCCACTGGTGCCTTGAGAATTATTGACCGCAGAAAGAATTTGGTCAAGACAGCTAATGGTGAGTACATTGCTTTGGAGAAATTGGAATCTACATACAGATCTAATTCCTTGGTCAGCAACATCTGTGTGTACGCTGACCAGAATAAGGTCAAGCCAATTGCTATCATCATTCCAAATGAGCAGCACTTGAGACCATTTATTGAAGACCAGAAAGTGTATTCGTCTGAGCAAATGAAGTCTAAAGATCTCGATCATTTATGTCACGACAAAAAAGTTGCCAATGCTGTGCTCAACTCTTTGCTTAGCACTGCTAAAAGTCAGGGTTTGAAGGGTATTGAGTTTATCCAGAATGTTGTTCTTGTCGACGATGAGTGGACGCCACAAAACGGTTTTGTGACATCTGCTCAAAAGTTGCAAAGAAGAAAGATTTTGGCTGCTTACAAGGACCGGGTTGATAAAGCTTATGAGTAATGGGGACTTCTGATTTGAGATTACAGTACGTTAGGTTTCTAGTACTTTGATGAGTGTATTCAAACACGAAAAATGTAATATTTATTAATAAGGTTCACCCTCCGTAAACACCCCTAAAAACCCTCCGGATATCCTCTATGCACATCTCATCATTGAGGCACAATTGAAGAAGAATTCGAGTTTTTTGAGGATTCAAGTAGCCACTTGCAATAAGATGGCTGCTATTTTTAGAGGGCATGCCACCTCTAGGAACCATACCATCCATAGAGCGTTTTGAGTAAACGACCGGGATTTCGTATTCAGCAGCTAATTTTCCGAGAAGCTCGTTTGTATCATCGGGAAGAGAACCGGCACCCATTGTAGCCATCACAAGACCCTGAACCTTGAGCTGCTCAATTGTTAATTTGAGAAGTTCGTTGTTAAACCCTTGATGAGCATACAATATAACCACTTCTGGAAGTGATTCTTTTATGATGGACTGATTGAAGCGTACTAAGCCTGTTGGTCTGGCAGGTGGATAATAATAATGAACCTCGTTGTTGACAAAATTACCAAGATATCCTTGTCCCAACGACTTAAAAGTATCAAGAGAGTTTGCGTCACTCTTGGTGATGTAATATCCAGATCCAATTTTGTCATTTAAAGTAATCAATATGCCACGTCCACGACTCTGTTTATCTGCTGCAACCATACATGCCTGGTACAAATTCGAAGGTCCATCTGCAGAAACGGAAGTGGAAGGTCTCATGCTGCCACACATAACCACCGGTTTTGCGTAAGTGGTCAAGGTCGATGCCAAAAAAAATGCAGTCTCTTCACAAGAGTCAGTTCCATGAGTGATTACTACACCGTCATACTCATTCAATGCAACCTGAGTTCTGTCCTTCAATTCCAAAAGTTGCTTGGTAGAGATCTCTTTGGAGTCTAAGTTGAACACCTGCTCGAATTGTAACTCACAAGTCCGTGATAAATCGGGAATAGATGAAATTAGACGTTCAATAGTTAAGTCCACGTGATATCCTGCTGTTTGTGAAGCTGTGAAACCCTTACTGGCGATTGTTCCCCCAGTGCCCAACACCTTGATCACAGGGAGCTTCTTCGAATCCGCAGGAACGGCCAAGTCCGCAGCAGACGAAGACTCCAGCCGGTATTTCACTTTGAAAATAGGATGTTCGATGTCTCTTATATCTTCATCCACATCGTAAAGCTCATGGCCAGTCTCTGGGAAAGTCATGCTGACAGCTTCAGAAGTCCGTAGAGTCTTTCTAATGCGCACGTGATTAACACAGATGCTCTGCTTCCCGTACCTCAATGCGCATCCGTACATCCCATTCTACATTATTTGTTTGATCCGCTTGTCTATCATCTCCACTTGATATTATGGGATTCTTTTCAAAAGAGGAAAAGGTGGTTGATCCACCAAATAAAACCAAGAGAAAGATTTGCTGGGACTCTCGTGACAAGTTCTTCGAGTGTCTTACGAAGAACAATATCCTCAACTCTTTGGATCCAAAAGAAAAAGACAATGTCGAGTCGAACTGTGGTGCTGACCGTGTTGTTTTTCAAGATAACTGTGTTGCATCATGGTATAAATATTTCCAAGAAAAGAGGTACAATGATATCAGACGTCAAATGTATGTGGAGAAGCTAGAAGCTGAGGGTGCTCAGCCTTTGCCAATCAAATTGTCTGGAAGGTGATTCATCCTATCATCCACATCTCAAATCCGCTTGTATATAAGAAACTTTATGACTCAAATGACTGTAATGTAGACAGGTTCCCTGCCAACTGCCTTCCTTCCTTTTCGATTAAAGTCATCGAAAATACAACCCCATTCATAGCGCCCTTTCTCTAATATCATGAATCCTAGCTCGGCTTCTAAGGAGTCTCCTGGTGCGATAACCTTGGGCCCAATGTGTTTTTGCAAGACACCATTAAATAATATTCTCTGGTCAATGGAAATATCTGGTTTACCATTTCCTGGAACTGGAAAAGGCATGTGCCGCAAAACTCCTGTGATTCCTGACTTTGTATAATTCGTGATGGTAGTTTTAAGAGTGTAAGGCTTCTCTCTGTCAAGATAGAACTCATTCCCCAATTTCAGGACTTTTGTGAGATGAGTATCAACTAACGTGATGGAGTGATTGATCTTTATGCTATCGTAAAGAACTGAATTTGCCATATTGTTGCTGAGGCGAATACTTCTCAAATCAATCTTTCCTGATCTTGATTTGCTATTACCGACTGACTTCCATGAGCTGTCCAAATTTTCAATTAATGACGATCTTATCCAAAAATTTCTCCGAGTTTGGGCTTCTTCTTCAGCAGTGATAGAGTAGTTTTTGATGAATTGCTTGTTTCTCAACGAGGGGATTGCTTGTGAGGTATCCACATCGTCTATGGACAAACGACGGACTGGTAAGAGAAAGCGGACTGTTTTTGTGGGATCGACAATCTCATTCACAACAAAATCTATTCCAGGAACAACCTTTTTCGTGATATTAAGACCAAGTTTTTCTTTCCAAAGATTGCGTATATCCAATACCAATAAACAGTATCGAGAGATATCATCATTCTTGGCTTTCTTAGCTCTCAGAATAAAATTAAGTAAGTCGTTAATGTTGCGCTGGTTCAAGCTGTCATCTGAATTTTCGTCCATCACAAAGTCTTGGAAAGAAGTAGAGAAAAAAGGAATCACATCACATCCAATAATCTCCAAAGAAGGCTGCACAGTCACGAAGACTGGAACGCTTACCAGCTTCACGTAACTTTTGGTCGAACTTCCAACAGCTTTTTTTGAATATTCCAAAATGATTTTCAGTTCTGTCATACCACGCTTGCCGTTGATTTGATAGTCTATTTTGACGTCTGATTGTGGTGGAATTGTTTTGTACTTCGAAGAGATTTCTTGCTTGTTTATGATGTTGAACGGCTTATTGTGTAATAGCTGCCATTCTAACTCGTAGACATCTTCGGCACTTAATGCTGAGGCACCAGCTCGTGCTAACTTGTTGTTTATCAAATCATTTGTAGAATCCCAAAATGAAAAAGACAAATAGTTGATTGACTGGTCTGAAGCGTTTCTCAAGCTGAGAGAAAACTCTTGCCTTTCACCCTCCAATAGCATGATCCATCCGTTTGCAATCAGATTTTCCAACACGGACAACGAAGCTTGAGAAGGTATCACTGCCAAAGAGAATTCCTTGAACTCAGCTCTTTCACTGACTTGTTCGCTCAAAAGATTCTCCATCACTTTGTCAAGAATATTGTACGGAGGCTCCGACGGTCTCTCGGTAGGTTTGATTTTTTGGAATTCAACAGGAACTTCTTTGTCAATAATATTGAATTTTTGTTTTGTACATGCTCCAATTGCCACGTTAAATTTAGACAAAGTTAATCGGCCCGGAACTTTAGCTATAAAAGGAACGAGAACGTGAGCAAATGATAAAGGAGGTAAAATGACTGAAGTAGGAGGTTCTTGATGGCCGTTTGTGAGTTCAAGTAGAGACTTCTGATTGTTAATGCCACCGTTCAACTTGCTTAAGTCTTGCTTCAGCGAAAATGGCGCAATTGCAATAATCCTCACTTGCAGTCTGATTGTTTCAACCACTAATTGGTCTTCGGTCAATAATTCGAGGTCTGCGATGTTGATTTCAAATTGAAATGGGTTTTGCATCAACAAAACTAAGTGATGGATTTCATTAACGCATACAACCTTTTCTTTGGGTATCCCTGCTTTGGGGGATTTGGCAAATGGGTTAAAGATTATTGGATCGCTGGCAGGCTTTTCTTTTGCAACTTCTGAACTCTGTTGTGAGGAATTCTCCATAGGAACGAGCCCCTCGCTTTGGGGGTTGACAACAAAGCGAACATTCCGGATAAGGCATTTGTCCACATATGGGATCTGAAAAGGTTGGTCTTTGTTTCTTAATATCAAAGCAAGTTTCTCGAGTCTTTCCTTGATGCTCTTTTGAACGTCAGCCGTTAGACAGTGGGAATACCTTGATAAACTTAAAACACAAATTTTGGCAACAGTTTCGTAGTCTTTAAGTCCTTCTGCGATTTTTAGGCAGATTTTGAGAAGCAGTAATTGTAGAGTGGTCCAATCGGATGAGTGAGTCGAAGCATGCGCTTGTGAGAGCTCTGGCTCAGTATCAACTTGGTAGACGAAAAGAAGCTGATTGATAATATTTCTGAGATTTTCTGGAGAGCAGTAAACTGCGTAACTTTTGGTTTCTATAGACGTAAGTTTAGGCAAAAGAGCGACTAAAAGTATGCGAAGTATAAATGCACGTTTTCGATTAAGCTCCAAGTCATGATAGATGGATGCTAATGCACAATAGACTCTGCACTGCTCTAAAAGCTCAAGATCTACCAATTGCAATGAAAAAATCTGATCAACTTGTGCGATAGTTTCTGAACGAACCTTAGGGTCTCTGGTGCTAGATTTTGCCACTTTGGATGAGCCAACAATGCATTCAGACAAATATTCAGCCAGATCATTCTCAGTGCCAGCCAAATAAAGAACAACTAGGAGTTTAGCATTTCTGAGAAGTGCCTCAACAAGAACCAAATCGGGTACACAATTCTCGAAGTCGGATGTGCTCAATTGATAAAATTGATACGCTTTGTGGCATAATAACCTCAAGAAGTCGGCAAAGTTGATACCCGTGAGGTCAATATTTGCAGATGTTTGATTTGAGGGGTTTCCGAAGCTGTAACTTGCTGCACTGCTGGTCAGGTTTCTTGGTGAATGGATACCATTGGATTGCTTACTTGTCAGTGAGTCGGATGACAATCTTTTCAGGGTCAGCTGTGGCGAAAGAAGCCTATTTTTAGGAACATGTAGTACTGATGCGAGCATTGGGTTTTGAACTTGATAAGGCATGCCGATAAATGACAAGAGAACTGTTGCAACAGCTAAACCTTCTAAAGCACTAGCAAGCCATAAGTAGTCATCAGCTTTTTTAAAATTGATAGATGCATCAGTAAAGTATTGGGCTGCTTCATTGGGACGGCCAGCTAAAAGCAAGAAGTTACCGAGAAGCTTTGCTTGACGACCAGTATGTCTTTGCAGTGCTTTCATTTTCGAATCAGGTGTTGCCGGAATACCTTGCGAGCTTGAGAAAGACACCTTTAATGAGGAGCCAGATGCCATCTTTTTTTGGGCATATGATATGGTTTTATGAAGAGCAGTTCCGTCACTTAGCGATACAGGTGAACGCAAAGTTATATTTTCAAAGGAGGATGCATACAGATCCATCGCCTTCAAATAGTTCCTAGATACCGAACACATGATCGTTTCAAGGGTCGTTACATTTTGATCTTCAAGAGATTCAACAAAGAAACTGTTCGGATCATCGGATGTAATCTTGTCCTGAGGAGTGTTAAAGCAAATGCAGTTATGGACAATGGCAGTGGGATGATTCTTAGATAGAGTAGCGATTGTATCATCAGTAAAGTCCGCAAAATTTCCAAGAGCCAACACAATAAATGTTTTACGGAATGGCTCAAAATCATGGAGGTATTGGTTGTCATCATCTGAGGAAGAGAAGGCGTATTCATAAAGTATGCGGCCCTGAGGGCAAGTCTGCGGATTGAAATGACGAGATTCTGGAATTGAAGACACGTCGAGAAGTCTTATGTCAGTGATCGATCGTATTCGATCAGAATATTCGTTGAAATGTGAAGTTGAATGATTTAGCGGCACGATCAACACTTTCGTGCGAGCTGGCGCCACGAAGCTGAATCTTTCGGCCATGCTATTTTGGAGGATGCAGAATTGTTCAATGAACGGACTTTTGAATAAGTTTCAATTAGGATTGCTCAAGCAAATGACCTATTTTTTTATTTTTTGTACAGCTCTTTGTTTTTGGCAGACCCTTTAGTTTGTACTTTGTAGTCCGCGACACTGAAGCGGACGGTGCTCGATCTGTATCAACTTGTGTTCTCTTAGCGCGCTCGAGTGTTTGGTCCACATCCGTACATCTCCGATTGAGACTCAGGTGTATTTTCGCCTTCAAGAAAGGTACCTGTCAAAAGGCGAATTTAAGAATAGTCCGAGTTTCATCGATCAAATACCTCAAGGGATTTATCGGATACACAGAATAAATTTAAAACACAAAATGGCTGGCTTAAGCTTTGATAACTTCCAGAGGAATCAGTTTCTATCGTCGAACGGCTACGCCACCCCGAAGGCAACTTCCACAGGTACCACCATTGTTGGTGCCAAGTTCAACGGAGGTGTGGTCATTGCAGCTGATACCAGAGCAACTGCTGGTCCCATTGTGGCAGACAAAAACTGTGAAAAGTTGCATAGGTTAGCTCCAAGAATCTGGTGTGCCGGTGCTGGTACCGCTGCTGACACTGAGATGGTGACCCAATTGATTGGCTCGAACTTGGAATTGCATTCTATGTGGAATAATAGACAGCCTCGTGTCATAACAGCCTTGACGTTATTGAAACAGCATTTGTTCAAATATCAAGGCCATATCGGTGCATACTTGATTGTTGCTGGTGTTGATCCTACAGGTCCACAGTTGATGTCTGTGCAAGCCCATGGTTCTACCGATGTGGGTGAGTACCTTTCTTTGGGATCAGGTTCCTTGGCTGCTATGGCTGTCTTAGAAACACAATGGAAACCAGAATTAACAAGAGACGAAGCAGTTAAACTTTGTGCTGAGGCCATTGAAGCAGGTATCTGGAATGATTTGGGTTCTGGTTCAAATGTTGATGTTTGTGTTATGGAAACTGGAAAGGATGCCCAGTTGCTCAGGAATTACTTGACTCCTAATGTGAGGGGTGCTAAGTCTCAGTCCTACAAATTTCAAAAAGGTACTACAGCTGTACTCAGTCAGAGCATACGCGATATTGTTGATGTGGAGGAGACCGTTATCGACCTTGGTCGCAGCGATGTCATGGAGGTGGATGCTTAGTTCTTGCTAATTAAGTAGATAAATGTTATAGGCGATTATCATTCATAATATCTATGGTTCTCTCGTTTGTGCAAAGTAGAGTTTAATGTTTCCGCTGACAGCAAAATTTAAAAAATCATCTCATTGGATTTCATCATCTCTAATTCTGACCTATTCCCTAACTCAAAATGAACCCAAGTCTCTGATGTAGCTCTTTGAGATTAGCATTCGAAGTGGATTTCTTCCAAAACCTTGCGAAATACAAAATTAATCTCAGATATTTTACAAAAGAGTTTCCACAATAATAGCCACCAAAAATCAGACATTTACTCAAATCACAAATTATCAATTTTAATCCATTCCTTTGTTCTCTAATAAAACACTGATACCTCTATCTTTTCATTATCTTCTATTGTATTTTATTTTTTTTAATGATTTTTCATTTTGCTTGCCACATGCGGACGGATCCTTCTAGAAACTCCGCGCAGTGGCCCCAACTCGATACTTATGTAGCCGACTGTAGGTTCTCAACAGTAAAGGAACAAGGTCATGGTCGTCAACAACCCTAACAATTGGCATTGGGTCGATAAAAACTGCATTGATTGGGCAAAAAATTATTTTCAGGAGAAGATAGTTGGAACAAAGGCTGACGGGAATGATGGCACATTCGTGAGAGTTGGAGCAGTCTCTTCACTTGAAGGTGACTGTGAAGTGTGCCAAAGGAAGGGAAAGGTAATTTCTCTATTTGACTTAAGACTCATTCTCAACATAGAAGGTGTAAGTGTGGCTGATCCTGAAAAGACCTTCAAGGGTTCTATAACTGTCCCCGAATTGGCCTACGACACTGAACCCGAAGAAATTCAATTCGATATTAGTATCTACAACGAGGACAACGACCTGGAGAAAATGAGATTATTGTCGAAAAAGGAGCTTGTACCTCAACTCAGAGAGAAGTTGCAAGCTTTTGGACCAGATTTGATCTCGATCAACAGTGCTGATATTCAATTGGAGAGCGACAAAGTGAACTCTAAGTTCACCAAGGAAAATCAGCAACAAGGTTCGACGGCACCAAAGAAACAAGTGTCTGCTACATCTCCAGCTGTGCCTTCCAAACCTGTAGAAAAAACTTCTGGATCAGAGAGTCAAAGTCATGTTCCCAAGTATAACACTTCCACACTACATTTGGAGCCTACATTCAACACAACTGCTGAGCAGCTTTATGTGACTCTTTTAGACAAGGAGAGAATTAGTGCCTGGGCAAGATCGGCTCCATTGATGGAGTCCTTTCCTCCTAAAGAAGGCTCTGAATTTAAATTCTTCGGTGGTTCCATCACCGGTAAATTTACCAAGTTGATTCCAAACGAGCAGATAGTTCAATTATGGAGATTAGAAGATTGGAAAGCCGGACACTTTGCCCAATTAGACATTTCATTGAAGCAAGGTGCCGGAGAGACAACGATGGTAGTGAAATGGTCTGGAATACCCATTGGCGAAGAAGACAGAGTTAAGGGAAATTTCGAGGAATACTATGTTCGCTCGATAAAGATTACATTTGGCTTTGGTGCAGTGTTGTGATTAGTGTGCGTATCGAGACAGAAACAATATTCATTGTGTTGAGCCCTTTTTAATCTATGTTGAGGTAATTTCTGGTCCGTAGATCAAATGATTTATAGCAGCCACCCGAGGAAAATGTTTAAAATCGCACTCGAGAAGCTTCAGCTTACAAATTGCTTGCGAAGAAAGCTCAAATTCATATAGAACTTAAAAGAAAAAAAAAAAAAAAAAAAAAAAAAAAAAAAAAAAAAAAAAAAAAAAAAAAAAAAAAAAAAAAAAAAAAAAAAAAAAAAAAAAAAAAAGAAAGAAAATTAAGCAAGGTAAACCATACGTGAAACTTGCTCTTGATAGTGATAGACCAAACTCATTATAAATCGTAAATCGATATTTGGTCTCTCGACGTTTTCATTTAGGGAAACAAGCTCGTTCTTCCCGTCAATTGCAGCCCGGAAGGCTTTGTTAATGTTCCGCCGCGGAAAGATTTACCCTAATTGTAGATGAATTCCAAGCTATTACTGTGTGCGCCAACCAAAGGCAATCTTTACTCGATTAGGAGCATGACCGTCCGCATCACAACGCAAGGTACAAATATATCAAGGCCCGAGTGGAATCTCTGCTTTTGAAAAATCGTATCGCACCAACTCAAATATGTCCGAATCTACCGTTGGAAAGGTATGTATCGAAGTCTTTAAATGGACAGAGAAGGCGCCTTAGATCTTTATGCGCTATCGGGGACCCTGGTGGATGCCCCTTAAAGAAATTTGCTCATTTGGGACAAATTCGCCCACGAAACATCTTTCTAACAAATAGCCTATTCAGTGTACAGCTGCTGTCGCATGGGAAGCTAACAAACCACTTTCTATTGAGACCATCACGGTGGACCCTCCAAAGGCCCACGAAGTCAGAGTTAAGATCATCAATACGAGTGTTTGCCACACAGATGCTTACACTCTTTCTGGTGTTGATCCAGAAGGAGCTTTCCCAGTTATTTTGGGACATGAAGGTGCTGGTATTGTTGAGTCTGTCGGTGAAGGCGTTGATAATGTGAAGCCTGGTGATCACGTCATTGCATTGTACACCGCTGAGTGTAAGAAGTGTAAGATGTGCACCAGTGGCAAGACCAACTTGTGCTCATCTGTCAGAGCTACTCAAGGTAAGGGTGTTATGCCAGATGGCACTGTCAGATTCCACCACAACGGTAAGGATCTCTTGCATTTCATGGGTTGCTCGACTTTCTCCGAGTACACTGTTCTCGCTGATGTCTCTGTTGTTGCAGTGAATGAGAAGGCTGGCTTTGACAAGATTTGCCTCTTGGGCTGTGGTATCACCACAGGCTATGGTGCTGCCACCATCACAGCTAACGTCCAGAAGGGTGACAACGTCGCAGTCTTTGGTGCTGGTTGTGTCGGATTATCAGCTGTTCAGGGTGCTAAGGAAAGACAAGCCAACAAAATTATTGTTGTTGACCTTAACGATAAGAAGGAAGAGTGGGCCAACAAGTTTGGCGCCACTGACTTCATCAACCCATCCAAGTTACCAGAAGGCACTACCATTGTTGACAAGTTGATCGAGATGACTGACGGTGGATGTGACTTCACTTTTGACTGTACTGGTAACGTTGGTGTCATGAGATCGGCTTTGGAAGCTTGTCACAAGGGTTGGGGAACTTCGATCATCATCGGTGTTGCAGCTGCCGGAAAGGAGATTTCTACCAGACCATTCCAATTGGTCACAGGAAGAGTCTGGAAGGGTGCTGCTTTCGGTGGTGTCAAGGGTAGATCTCAGTTGCCTGGTATCGTTGACAACTACTTGGCTGGAAACTTAAATGTCGACGATTTCATTACACACAGACATGGATTTGAGAAGATCAACACAGCTTTCGAGGACATGCATAACGGTGATTGCATTAGAGCCGTGCTCGACTTGTGAACCGCGCGGGCGAGATTGTAAATCTTATACGCCCACACAGTATATTTCAATCTTTTTTTGTGGTCAAATTTCGCAACCAAAAGGTAAAAATTCCCCGGTGAATCTCACTGAAGAGAACAGTTGCGAAGAACAGGAAATACAAGCATTATACGCTCAGTTAAATTTTTGTAGATAAGTTGTAGATCGAGGCCATAGAGCAGAATTCGGACTTCACATTCGGAAGGCTCGGAGTGATCCAAGATTTATCCGCCGAGTTTATCCGCGCACCATGTTAGGAGGATGAAATGGCAATAAATACAACCAAAAGAAAACTATTTTTATGCTCGGATTTATTCCTAGGCATCAGCATAGCTAAGTCATTCAGGTGATATTATAACATGAATTTTTTACAATCTTTCGGCCAGATAATTGTACCACTTTGTTTTGCACGCGGACTCGGGTCCGAGCGAGAGGAAGAAATTTGATTGGTTACCAAAATTTTCGGTCCCTACGCGAAGAATCACCTACCATACAGAAAACATTAGCGAACTTAAATTTTTCTCCCACCCACTTCTTTAAAGGCAACAATGTTCAGACAATTAGCCTCCTTCAAAGCTGCAGCACCAAGATTGTCAAGATCCTACATCGCTGGTCAGTTCACCGGTCAAAGAAAAGCTAACGGTAACTACACCGTCACCTTGATTGAGGGTGATGGTATCGGTGTTGAGATTTCTCAAGCTGTTAAGGATATCTACGCTGCTGCTAAGGTTCCTATTGACTGGGAGTCTGTGGATGTCACCCCCCTTTTGATCGATGGCAAGACTACTTTGCCTCAAGCCGCTGTTGACTCTGTTAACAGGAACTTGGTTGCTTTGAAGGGTCCTTTGGCTACCCCTGTCGGCAAGGGTCACACTTCCATGAACTTGACTTTGAGAAGAACTTTCAACTTGTTTGCCAATGTCAGACCATGTAAGTCTATTGTTGGCTACCAGACCCCTTACGAGAATGTCGACACCGTCTTGATCAGAGAGAACACCGAAGGTGAATACTCTGGTATCGAGCACACTATCGTTCCAGGTGTTGTTCAATCTATCAAGTTGATCACCAAGCCAGCTTCTGAAAAGGTTATCAGATATGCATTCGAGTACGCAAAGAGCATCAACAAGCCTCACGTCTTGGTTGTCCACAAGGCCTCCATTATGAAGTTGTCTGACGGTTTGTTCGTCGACACCGCAAAGAACATCGCCAAGGAGTACCCAGACGTTTCCTTGGACTTTGAATTGTTGGACAACACTTCTTTGAAGATGGCTGCTGACCCTGATGACTATAAGAATGTTGTTATGGTCATGCCAAACTTGTACGGTGATATCATGTCCGACTTGGCTTCTGGTTTGATTGGTGGTTTGGGTTTGACCCCATCCGGTAACATGGGTAACAAGGTCTCTATCTTCGAGGCTGTCCACGGTTCCGCTCCTGATATTGCTGGTAAGGGCTTGGCTAACCCAACTGCCTTGTTGTTGTCCTCTTGTATGATGTTGAGACACATGTCTTTGAACCAGGACGCCGACAAGATCGAGAGTGCTGTTTTGAAGACTATTGCCTCTGGTCCTGAGAACAGAACAGGTGACTTGAAGGGTACTGCCACCACCAAGCACTTCACCGAAGAGATCATCAAGAACTTGTAATCGGTTTACATATAGACATAATGCCCATCTATTCGTTTTCATTTTCACGCATATATACATAAAAGATTTCATTTGCCAGTCAATGCCATGTTAGTACCCTCGACAATGGCTTTATGCTCTGTAGCATGAACACGACTTTCGTATTCTTCAAGAGATTCGCCTTTGATAAGTGGAATTTCATTCACTAGAAGAGGTTCACCTCTGTCAACTTCAGCTATGACTTTATGAATCATGACACCTCCTTTGGTGATTTCACCATTCTGCCCAGCTTTCCAGGCCCTTTCTATAGCATGGGTTCCGTCAAAAGCACCAGGTAAGGCAGGATGCAAATTAATAATATCAATACCAGCTTTTTCAAGAGGCAATAAAACTGTGGGTGATAGGATGAGCATCCAGCCTGCGCAAACAATCAAATCAGGTTTTTTGTATGAACTGTCTTCTGTACCCTCTTTGTTTCCAAAGATCAAAAGATTGGCCAAGTCTTTGTTGAATTCTTCTCGTTTCTGACGTCTTTCTTCCGTTTTCTCCTTGGGAATTCCTTTGTAGTAGTGCTTCAAAGTGTGTACTTTGGTGGGGATGTTAGCGTTTTTTGCCCTCTCCAACCCGTAAGCACTGTCACTTGAAGAGACCACCTGTGTTATGTTTCCGAAAAGGCGACCATTTTTTTGGACATCTATAAGAGCTTGCAAATTGGACCCAGATCCAGAAATTAAAACAGTTATTGAGGGCATCGTAATTGAGGGGGAGTAGGAAAGCTGAGACCCAAAAATCTGCAAATTGCACTTATCACCTTGACTCTGTTTACCTGTATGTAGTTGATGAGTGCTTCCAGGAAATGCAAATTTTGATAAGGTACTAGATATGGTCAAAAGTGGGGACCATACAATCTACGGTATTTTTGCAATCAAACAAAGCTTTTTCTCCGATCAACAATTCTTAAATTGTCTTTTCCCAACAAGCGTCGCTGCGATAAAGTATCAGACCATGTCCTAAAGAAGTAAGTTCAGCTCAAGCTCACTTGATTTGCGTCATATATGCTATAAGATGAAAGACTCCCTAAGCCCTTCAGATTATCTCAGGAAGAGTTTGCCTCGGCCAGTAAATCTTGAGGATACGTAGCTCTAGGTACCGTTGACTTCTAGCGTCGTTCATTCAAATCCTCTGCAAACATTCGCGGCTAGCATTCGCAGCCTTTCAGGGACTCGGCAAAACTGTGCCAGTCCACTATTCATTTTCGTCTCTTTCAATTGCACCCGTATTTGGCATTACTATCAAGTGCTAATGGATTATCTTTTGGACTTTTAAAGGGCTAAAACGACTTTGTCTTGCCATCGTCTATGTCACTTATGCTAATGACCACAGGGAAACCGATTTAAGTGAAACTGTAGAGATACTTAACTCTCTGTTCTGAGTAATCTCTTTCTTCGAGCACTTATTACTGGCCCTTAAATTTGGAGAATAAGCTCTTTATTTGGAGTTCCAACCTTCTCCGTGCTTGTGCCATGAGAGTATGGCACACTTGGTCGCACCAACTTAATTGAACACGTGCTTGGCACCATCTTTTAGTAGGGTAAATTAATTTTTGCCTTTTTCAATAATTAATCTGAAATTAGTGCAAGATTTGAGTACTGTCGTATTTACATTGGTCGTCTTGTGTATAAGATCTGGCATTCAAGTTCTACATAATCTAGGTTACATGAATAATCTGCATTGCAAACACCACATATCAAATGGAATTGACCTTCAAGTATCCACTAAAATTACTGTTTTCATCGAATTTCCATTTTTTTGTTAATTTGTAAATTTTTCTTATTTTTTTTTAAAAGCGAAACCGAAAATCCACTGGCCGATAATTGTAATCTGTCATAGTAGGTTGACGTTCAACTTGCATCTGTTGCGAAAAACCTTACGACGGCACACGGTAAACTTCTCTATTAAGTAGTCATTGCTTATATCTACAGACTAGAAAATCAGAAAAATAGCTAGATTAAAAATCACGCTCTTAAAAACTTCTTACGAGCATTGCAGCAAAATGTGTGTGGGTCCAGAGTATTATTTCATTACTCTATACTGCTCATCCCATCCCCTTACACATTTGATCGTGCATTTTCCGGTATATACTCTGCCGGGTAACTCGCGCATTCTGAGATGTACGCTGAGACGGGCTTCGTTAACTGTGAGGAAAATTTTTTCTGGCTCGCAACACTTGATGGGCCCTGTGCGAACGTACACCTGATTTGAAAAAGCCTTTCAAGTCCTCTTTCTTCCTGGAATCAGGTTAACACCAACAAGAAGTTCAATATGGGTATGTGAATTTTTTCAAAAGAATTTGGTTTAGATGGCATGTAAATGCTCTGCAGCTCTTTCATTCTTTTTCTCGAATGTTTGACAAGCCTAGCTTTTACTTGTGTCCACTTTGCTGGCTTTTTTTCTTTCTTTGAATATCTGCTAACAAATAGTTGCTTTCACTATTGACCAAATCCGTGATTTGATGGACACGGTTACCAACGTGCGTAACATTTCCGTCATTGCTCACGTCGATCACGGTAAGTCTACCTTGACCGATTCCTTGGTCCAAAAGGCTGGTATTATTTCCGCTGCCAAGGCTGGTGATGCTAGATTTATGGATACCAGAAAGGATGAACAAGAAAGAGGTATCACCATCAAGTCCACCGCTATTTCTTTGTACGCTTCTCTTGACGAGGAGTCCATCAAGGAAATCAAGCAAAAGACTGACTCTGTTCATTTCTTGGTTAACTTGATTGACTCCCCAGGTCACGTTGACTTCTCCTCTGAGGTCACTGCTGCTTTGAGAGTTACTGATGGTGCTTTGGTTGTCGTCGACTGTGTTGAGGGTGTTTGTGTTCAAACCGAGACCGTGTTGAGACAAGCTTTGTCCGAGAGAATCAAGCCAGTTGTTATTATCAACAAGGTTGACAGAGCTCTTTTGGAGTTGCAAACCACCAAGGAGGACTTGTACCAATCTTTTGCTAGAACTGTTGAGTCTGTTAACGTCATCATCTCCACTTACCAGGAGGCTTCTCTCGGTGACCAGCAGGTTGCTCCAGAGAGAGGTACCGTTGCTTTCGGTTCCGGTTTGCACGGTTGGGCTTTCACCGTCAGACAATTCGCTGTCAGATACTCCAAGAAGTTTGGTGTCGACAGAATTAAGATGATGGAGAGATTGTGGGGTGACTCTTACTTCAACCCTAAGACCAAGAAGTGGACCAACAAGGACACTGACTCCGATGGTAAGCAATTGGAGAGAGCTTTCAACATGTTCGTCTTGGACCCTATCTTCAGATTGTTCTCTGCTATCATGAACTTCAAGAAGGCTGAGATCCCAACCTTGTTGGAGAAGTTGGAGATCAACTTGAAGTCTGACGAGAAGGAATTGGAGGGTAAGGCCTTGTTGAAGGTTGTCATGAGAAAGTTCTTGCCAGCTGCTGATGCTATGTTGGAGATGATTGTCATCCACTTGCCATCTCCAATCACTGCTCAAGCTTACAGAGCTGAGACCTTATACGAGGGTCCATCTGACGATGAGCACTGCCAGGCCATCAGAAACTGTGACCCTAAGGCTGACTTGATGTTGTACGTCTCTAAGATGGTTCCAACTTCCGATAAGGGTAGATTCTACGCTTTCGGTCGTGTCTTCGCTGGTACCGTTAAGGCTGGTATGAAGATCAGAATCCAAGGTCCAAACTACCAGGTCGGTAAGAAGGATGACTTGTTCTTGAAGTCTATCCAGAGAACCGTCTTGATGATGGGTGGTAAGGTCGAGCAGATTGACGACTGTCCAGCTGGTAACATTGTCGGTTTGGTTGGTATTGACCAGTTCTTGTTGAAGTCTGGTACCATCACCACCTCCGAGACCGCTCACAACTTAAAGGTCATGAAGTTCTCTGTGTCTCCAGTTGTCCAGGTCGCTGTTGAGGTCAAGAATGCCAACGACTTGCCTAAGTTGGTTGAGGGTTTGAAGAGATTGTCCAAGTCTGACCCATGTGTTATGACTTCCATCAACGAGTCCGGTGAGCACATTGTTGCTGCTACTGGTGAGTTGCACTTGGAGATCTGTTTGTCTGATTTGCAAAACGACCACGCTGGTATTCCATTGAAGATCTCTCCACCTGTTGTCTCTTACAGAGAGACTGTCCAGGCCGAGTCTTCTATGGTCGCTTTGTCCAAGTCTCCTAACAAGCACAACAGAATCTACGTTAAGGCTGAGCCAATTGGTGAGGAAGTTTCTCACGACATTGAGGAGGGTATTATCAACCCAAGAGACGACTTCAAGGCTAGAGCCAGAATCTTGGCTGACAAGCACGGCTGGGATGTCGCTGATGCCAGAAAGATCTGGTGTTTCGGTCCTGATGGTAACGGTCCTAACTTGGTTGTTGACCAGACTAAGGCTGTTCAGTACTTGAACGAAATCAAGGACTCTGTCGTTGCTGCTTTCCAATGGGCTACCAAGGAAGGTCCAATCTTTGGTGAGGTTGTCAGATCTATCAGAGTTAACATCTTGGATGTTACTTTGCATGCTGATGCTATCCACAGAGGTGGTGGTCAAATCATCCCAACCATGAGAAGAGTTACCTACGCTTCTATGTTGTTGGCTGAACCAGCTATCCAGGAGCCAGTTTTCTTGGTTGAGATCCAGTGTCCTGAGAACGCTATCGGTGGTATCTACTCTGTCTTGAACAAGAAGAGAGGTCAAGTTGTCTCTGAGGAGCAAAGACCAGGTACTCCATTGTTCACCATCAAGGCTTACTTGCCAGTTAACGAGTCCTTCGGTTTCTCTGGTCAATTGAGACAAGCCACTGGTGGTCAAGCATTCCCACAGTTGATCTTTGACCACTGGGCCATCTTGAACGGTGACCCAACTGACCCAACCTCCAAGCCAGGTGCTATCGTCAGAGAGAAGAGAGAGCGTGCTGGTCTTAAACCAGACGTTCCAGGCTATGAGGAGTACTACGACAAGTTGTAAGCTTGGCATAAGGAGATTTTTGTGGTGTTAGCAACAGTTGGATTCTGCAACCTATTTGTTCATAACGGAAATAAAATATTGAGTTTGATAAATTGTAGCGTGTTCTTCATTATGCAGGAAAAGAATACCGGGCTTGGTATATCGGTGGTCGGGGATAATGAGGCCGGAATTTTTGCATCAATGACACTGAATACAATGATAGCTTTATTAAACAATTCCGTTCCTCGGAAGGGTGCTTGATTGGCATCGAGTATTGCGTAGTCCGGAGCCGATATGCCAAGAGTAAAATTTTGTCAAAAAGTGCTAATTTTTGTTAAAATTGCTTTGATCAGACCAACACTTGCTGGATTGATGTACGAAAAATTGCTGATAGATACCGATATCTAAGGTGTCACACTCGCACGATTCCATCAATTTCCGCACTCCAAAAAATAAAAAAAAGAAACTGAGGAGGGGTCCCTAAAGTGGACGCGAAACGGGAATCTCGGCACGAACGACGGAGGGACGGTTTTAATACCTCACTGCACCCTATGTTGCAACAACATATATCCAATGCACAGTAAGCAGCTTATTCAGAAGCATTCGGTTCAAACTAACTAAGAAATTACTAAAGGATTATATTTATTTGTGTGCCAATTAGAGGCGAGCGTTTACATGCTGTGCAGATGCTGTTTGGAACTAAATAGTGTGTCTCAAGCCGGCGCAGGTGACAAATTTTATTTTTCTTTTTTTTTTTTTTTTTTTACGCGCTAAGCATACAACTGATACCTTCGGAGCGGAGGTAAGTCGAAAAGAGTAAGACCTCGGAAGATGGAATCAGAGAAAATAAAGACATAAAGACACGGGGACAATAAAATAAAATTACGTGGCATCCATTCGGTGGTAAAGGCACAAAAACTCCTTTTAATTTTTTTGTATATTACGACGTGTCCAGTCACACGCTCGTCGGAAAAGAGCAAAGAATATTCTGGGTCTAGGACGGCTCGCTCGGAAATATTTTCACTTTTTTAGTTGGATGCTTAACGCAGAGCGCAACCCACAATAGGATGTGGGAGCAGAAACCGTTATATCCCTTCTTATCTACAAAATATTCTAACAGTATGATCACACTCTTTACTTCCGATCAGGAATACCACGGAGTTTTCCGGAATCTCCCCTCTTCATGGGCATCATAGTGCTAAAAAACCTCTCCGATTGTGTAGACGCATGGCGACTGACTAAGAAATGGCATTTCGCACAAAAAAAGATATGTTATTGTCCCTGTTTTTCAATCATGCATATCCAGACCAAACTTATAAATCGCTTGATGCGCCAAATTTTTGCGTTGACACTTCATACCACATTTCAAACTTGGTCATTTTAAGACATCTACCCTAAATTATTTATCGCTTTTCTTTGTTTAACTTTCTATTCAATTGAAACCTGACTTACCAAAAATGTCCATGCCTCGACCTTATCTACTGGATCCTCTTAAGGCCTTTCACGTTAGCACACATATTATTAATTATATCTATTGCGGTAGAGCTTCTTCAACTATACTAAAGCATTACAAACAAAACCTGATAAGAAACTTTTTCTTATCAGTATTTATCTCCATGTGTGCATTTGGCTTCTCAATACATTTACCAGTCGATTCATTACTAATACCCGTGGAGCAATTGACGTCGTCATTTTATGGCGACGCCCCTTTTGTCATCAATAACTTAGCAGCATACAACAATTTTCTCGTCATTGGATTAACCATAATAGCATACTCTATTTTTTTCTGGTGGATTTCGCTAGTCCGAAAGGCCATGTCTGCGATTGGTCGTATGGTGGAGGCAAATTCGAGAGATATAGAAAAGGCAGGAGTTGATCAAGAATTTTCTGAAGATGTCGGAGAAAGAAAGTCTTCAGTTTCAGTCAGATGCAAAGTGGTGAAGTTCATAGTCATGCTTGTATCAGTGTTTTTATTATATCCGCTGTCATGGCTTCTATCTTTCTCGTACACTTTCTATGAGGCTAATGGTTTTGTTCTTGGATCGGAGCATATTTTATTTGCCTTGATCATATTTGCCTTGTGTGAAGCATTTGAGAAGTGTTGTGGCGATTTCGATTATTCAGCAGCAGGATTTTCTAATACAACAATCGTCTTATTACGATTTTGTGCATTCTACGGTGCCATGCTTATTGGCTGCGGTTCCGTATTCTTGTTGTACGCCAATGATGTCATGATGATATTTGTGTCCAAATCTATACTACTACAAACACAAGGCGGTACCGCAGAAAATATTATTCTTGAAAGATTCAACTTTGTCTCTTCTTCTTTAGCAGACTACCTCGTGGACACCACTTTGGCATTATATGTGCCTGATTTAACTGATTTTGCCCAGTTTTTGGCTACGCAGACAGATGCTTACAGGACAATTTTTGTGGATTCTTGGTGGACGCTTCTTTTCTGGCAAACAGTTGTGGTACCAGCTAGTATTGGAATGTTGGTTCTTGGAGGCCGTTCTGTGCTTTGAATCAAAATTTGCTAAATGCAATATAGTTGAAGACCTCGTTGCTTCTAATGACTCCCAATTTACTTTACGCGCCATGCTCTTTAATGATAACGTATATATGTTCTATATTAAAAGATCGGTAACTGACACGAAATTTTGACATGTATGCTATATTAGATGCACTGGGTTTAGTGCTTCTATCGCGATGGTTTGATAGCCTTCACTGCGTTAAATCTTTCCTGAACAGGAAATGTTGTGCGCTCCACTGATCGAACGGACAATCTTTCCAGTTCAAGCAACGCGATCCGCCTTAGCTATCATCCACTGGAATATATAAATGAAAAAACACTTTCATGCAAATGATTTTTCATTACCATAGACTTTTGAAAAAATATGGAAAGATTGTGTCAGCTCTCCAAACATGCAACCTCTAGTGTGGAGCCTCCTCAGGCACCACCCCACCCTTTGGACCCTCTTACTCCACAAGAGATCAAGGCAGTGTCTGAAATTGTGAGACAACACCTTACTGGGAAGAGTATTGCTTTCAATACTGTGACTTTGAGGGAACCAATCAAGAGAGCATACTACGACTGGAAAGAACGTGGTGGACCTAAGCCTCCAAGATTGGCATACTATGTCGTTGTTGAAGCCTCTCACAGCGGGGTTCTCGAGGGTGTTGTTGATATTAAATCACAGGTTGTTGTGGACACCAAAACAACTACCGGTGTTCAACCAATCTTGACACCTCTGGATCTCCAGAAGACAGAGAGCATTGTCAGAAACGATCCCAATGTTATCAAGCAATGCGAGATCTCAGGCATTCCAAAGGAAGAAATGTCATCTGTGTACTGCGACGCTTGGACTATTGGTTACGATGAGAGATGGGGAGCATCGAGAAGACTTCAGCAAGCCTTGATGTACTGGAGATCTGATGAGGATGACTCACATTACTCTCATCCTTTGGACTTCTGTCCAATTGTTGATATGAATGAGGGCAAAGTGATTTTTATCGACATTCCAAACAGAAGAAGAAAAGTCTCCAAACACAAGCATTCTTCCTTCCATCCCAAGCACATAGCTGACAAGTTTGGAACAAAGGAGAACCCTAGCGGATTCAGAAATGACGCCAAGCCTCTTAACATTACCCAACCAGAGGGTGTTTCATTTGATTTGCAAGGAAATGTGATGGAATGGTCCAACTTCAAATTCCATATTGGCTTCAACTACAGAGAAGGTCTAGTGCTTTCTGACATGACATACAATGACCACGGCAACGTCAGACCAATGTTTCACCGTATCTCTTTGTCAGAAATGATTGTTCCATATGGATGTCCAGATTTCCCACATCAAAGAAAACATGCATTGGACATTGGTGAATACGGTGCTGGTAACTGCACCAATCCTCTTTCACTTGGTTGTGATTGTAAGGGTGTTATTCACTACATGGATGCACACTTCGTGGATAAGAGTGGCGAGCCATTAACAGTAAAAAACGCAGTTTGTATCCACGAAGAAGATGACGGGCTTTTGTTCAAACACTCTGACTTTAGAGATGATTTTCAAACAACCGTGGTGACCAGAGGTAAACGCTTGATTGTTTCTCAAATTTTTACTGCTGCAAACTACGAGTATTGTTTGTACTGGATTCTTAGACAAGACGGTACAATCAAGCTCGAGATTAGATTGACCGGTATTCTCAATACCTACGTTTTGGCTGAGGGCGAGGATACCGGACCATGGGGCACTCAAGTGTATCCTCGGGTGAATGCACACAATCACCAACATTTATTCTCTTTGAGGTTGGATCCACGGATTGATGGCGACAACAATTCGGCTGCAACATCAGATGCGACCCTGGGCGCAGGCGTTGCGGGTTCACCTGAGAACATGTACGGTAACGCTTTTTATGCTCAGAGAAATACGTTCAAGACTGTTGGGGATTCGCTCACTAACAGCTCTAATTCCAGAACCTGGGATATCTTTAATCCTTCCAAAATCAATCCTTACTCGGGCAAACCTTCTTCTTTCAAGTTAGTTTCGACTTTCACACCACCACTCATGGCTAAGGATGGCTCACTTGTCAAGAAAAGAGCACCATGGGCTGCTTGGCACACACAAGTCGTTCCATATAAGGATGAGGGATTGGGATATGGTAGATTATACCCATCTGGAGACCACGTTGCACAATGGTCAGGTGATGGTGCTAGAGGCATGAGAAAATGGATTGGAGACGGCAAAGATGCCATTGAAAACACGGACATTTTGTTCTTCCATACTTTTGGTATTACTCATTTCCCATCACCTGAGGATTTCCCTGTCATGCCCACCGAAATATTTGATCTCATGTTGCGCCCTAGACACTTCTTTACTGAAAATCCCTGCCTTGACGTCAAGCCATCATACGCTAGAACTACGAAGGAAGTGAAGGCTGGAGCCAAAGGTACAGACGACTGTTCGCTTGACGTTGACAGTACATCCAGATTGGCTTTCTCCAACACTTCCTCATGTTGTCAGAAATAAAGAGAAGCTATTTATAATATATGAATTAGAACTAAGTGTACGATGCAATGACTAATGCATAGAAACTTCTGAGACTTACTACAAGGAGTATGTAAATGCGAGTGAAAAACCAATAGTTCCAGCATATTTTATGCGTTTCCCAAACTATTTGAGATAACAGCTTCAGCCGCACGAAGCAGCATCACTAAATGCGCACATGGTGTACGGAAGTCTTATCTTGGAGTTAAGCTCATCGGCAGAAGGTATCTCAAACACAGAATATGAAGTATATCATTGAGCACATGGAGGAGGGATTCTCCGAATGGGTGACTCTTGAATATGCACAGATAATCAGAGATGTTGGCGCAAAGAACCTCGTCCTCACATCTCTTCCACCTTCAACTACCGAGAAAGACATTCCAAAACAATTACTTGAGATGGGCTTGCAATACACTACAGAAGAATGTGTTAAGATTGATGGTGGCTTACAGCAGCCTAAGGTTTGCTTGCTTGATCCAGCAGCTGAACAGGAATTGGTTCCTGAAGATAAACAGCAATTCGACTACTTTGTTTTCGGAGGTATATTAGGATCTCACCCAAGAATCGACAGAACAGGTGTTTTGAGAGAGAAATACGGCTTCGCTGGGCGTAGATTAGGAGAGTTACAAATGACTACAGACACTGCCATTCGTACAACTCAACTTATCATCGAGAAACAGAAACAGTTCAAGGAGATCAATTTCATCGACTACCCAGAAATCAAATACAATCAGTACGAATCTACTGAAATGCCCTTTAGATATGTCACAAACTCCGCTAATGAACCCATCTTGCCCGAAGGAATGTTGGAATTGATCAAGCATGACGCCGAACAGAGTATTGATGATTTATTGATGGAATAAATTAGTGATGGTATACCTCGACTTTCTTTGATTCAACGGGTTCACCATCCGTAGTGAGAACTTGTTTCATGACAAAAGCTGCCGTTTCTTGATCCTCAAAGTAAGAGACGTGTGCACTTATTGCAGACACAAGCGCTATGCTAAAAACCGAAACCGGAAGCACGTAATCAACTCTTCCATTGCGGTTAAGCTGCGTGAGTAACGAAATATCTTCTTTTTTCATAGTTTCCTGTTTTGTGTCCTCGGAGTTCGTGCTCTTTTGATCACCAGGAGCTGCCAAGGTTTTAATAATGTCGCCTAAAGCATTCTCCTGTAGAACAGGGCTTTCAACACTCTCTGGAAGTTTTGGCTTACTTTTGAACCAACTAGAAAATAGTTTTTGATTGATGTCATCTCCGAGGGTTGTAAGAGATCTCACCTGTGTACTAATTCCTTTCGTGGCGTAAGGAACTTCTTCTGCTTTAATGTTTGCAAATTCCGGTTTCACTAGAGGTTCCATCCGATAACTTACTGGATCACTTGGATGGAAAATATTGTAGAGATTGTTGCACTTTGGCGATGTAATGTCTTGTTCCATATCTTTTGGATCAAAGTTCGGAGGTGTTTCCGATCGAGGAGTGATGTTTTTTCGTTTAAGGAGTTTGAACATACCTAATGGGGATCCAACACAGAAGAGATTGTCCACGTCAAAGTCTAAACCATACTCATCATCTTTTTGACCCTTTTGAATACTTAACAAGTCAAAAGCTATTGCTGATCCTAAAGAATGCCCCAAAATATGCACCTTTCCCTTGAACTCCGGATTACGTTCTTTATAGAGTTTGTAGACACGATTGAGTTCCAGCAGCACCACCCTGAATATCTCATTGACGTACCGGGGCTCATAATAGAGAAGAACATCCAATATGACATCGCCGACAATGTTTCGGAGAGCTTTTACTCCGTCGACGTTAATATCAGAGAGACTTGGAAGCCTAGCGTCCGCGTCCTTCTTTTCGGTAAATGGCTTGTGGGGATGGAATGACAACCTGTGCCTCCATGATATCGGTAAAACTTGAATTTTATTGTTCAGAATATGCTGAGAATTCTTTTTATCAAATTCGTTTCCATGGGCTAGTCTTTGCAATTTTTCATCATTCTGATAAATTTCTCTCATGACATTTCTGAAGACATTGATACTGTGGACGAAATTGACGGATTCATACTTGTGGCCTAAAATCTGACCTATTCCATGAACGCCAAGGATTAAGTGTTCTACTTCTCTTTTGGACGTGGATGGATCCTCTGCATCTTCATAATCTGATTTCATGACGGATTGTAGTACTTTCTCGTTCTCAGACGACTTCATTTTATCGTTGAGAAGCTTCGACTCATCCTGTTTCTGTGGGAGAAACAAAGAAGTGATTTCTGTCAGAAAAATGTCAGATAAGGAAGGAACGGGTGGAGATTTTATACTGTCTATTATGGAAGAGGAAAGGTCCTCCGTGAAACCTCTTTGAACTATCGAGACTTCAAGAAGAGTTCCTGCTTTGCTGCCAAAGTTGCGGATCACGGAGAGCTGGAAGGGTGAGATATTCGAGGGAAAAAGAGCTGCATGCATTTCATCAATGAATAAGATGGCCTTATCATCACCAATGTCACATGCATTTGGTTCGATAGAGAAGTCAATTCTTTCCGTAGTAAGTTCCCTCTTTATTTCTTCGTTATATTTCGAAATTGCCTCCTTTGGCAGCTTTTTGAGCTCTTTAACAAGACTATCTCGAGATTCTGTAAGTTCTCCAGCGAAAGGCTTTTCTTTGTCGTAGGATTCTTCGATTCTGTGTGCAATATCACGGGCTAAAGGGATACCGCTTTGATCAAACCAAGTTCCTCTTCTGACTTCGTATATCGGACCGTCCCAATATATGGGAGATAAGGTTGATTTCTTGATATTCACTTCAAACAAACGATCTTCCTTGACCTCCACTGCCGAGTTTCCTGCCAAGAAGGCTTTCTCCAATCTCTGGCCATCATAATCCGAAAACGGAACAAACTTCTCTGGTTCTTTGTCCCTCTTATAAGAAAACCAGGGAGGTTTACTCATAGGAACATCAATGGAGTGAAACCATTTCGTCTTCAACGCTGGCTTGTGAGACTTCAACCGAACAAAACCGTGAAGAACGACAGTTTTAAGACCCGGTCTCTTAACTGATAACTTGATGATCATATTATCGAAAAAGAGAAAGAAGGACTGGAATGCGACTCAGCTTCTTCTAAATCTAACACTTCATCTCGATCTCGGCTTTTCGATGCGAATGCTCTTAAATCTGATTGAGTGCAAAACAAGACAAACATGCATGTTGAGCTATCCAATGACTTAAGAATATCTCCTTTGTACCGGACCAGTTGAAACTTAAGTCATAATACACATTCTGCTTTTCGAACTTAACAGAACCGGGTTAAATATATCTAAAGCTACGAGTCGAAACTTTGCGTCAATTTTAACTTGATAATCAAGCATAAGGAAATTCTGCTGGTAGCAACATCGCGAATTCTCAATTTGGGGAAGGTTTCGCCGCTGTGCAGTCGTGGACCCTGTTGATGTCTTATCGATAATAGCAAAGATTTGTCGTATGGTCAAAAATGGGGAGAGGCCACAAATGAAGGATTTCTATCTCCAGCTACAATACTACTAGAACAGCTCTTACAAAGGTAGAGAATTGGGAATGCCTCATACAGTGTACTTCAGAGAGCCTAGGAATGTAAGTCATTTGAGTTAAATCAATACCGAAGACAAGCCATGGCGCCGGAAAATAACAGTATGCATTAGATATTTACAAGAAAATATATCAGGATTCCGCAGTGTACCGTTTTATTCTCGTGTCTGCTCTATGAGCTCAGCAGGCGACGAATTTGGTCCCACTTACTCTGAGGTTTCAACAGATCTTCCTGCTGCAATTCTTCTTCACCTTGGAAATCTGTATCAAAGTTTGGCTGTGATTGTGATTGCAATTCTGAATCCTTATTATTTTTCAGATGGTCTGCTTCCGGAACAAACCCATGCTCTTGGCGAATCTGTTGCCAATGAGGCAGACTTGGCTCTGGCTCATTTTTACCAACAAATTGGGAACCTAAGAGCTTTGGACTGTAGTGAACCTCATGAATGTCTTCCTTAGTAACCTTTCTGGGGTCTTTCATGATGAAAGAAGGGTCATCTGCGGACAAAGAGTAGTATCTGAGCCAGAAGAGAACATTGGAGAACGGTATTATGTTCCAGATGCTGAGTAAACGTCTGTTTGTTTCCACATCTTTTCCTTCTTCAATATTCTGAGAAAGTTCTTTTTTCTTCTGGTGAGTCTTCCAATAGAAAGTGCCGAGCAGAAAGGCTTGGAACGAGAACATCCCTAGACCTAGGGATAAAAATGGATACCTAAACATGGGGAGTCTTCTTGGCGTGGTCCCCGGAGTCGGTGGGGTTTGCTTATTTTTCATATACTCTCTCATATTCTCTCTGATCGTGGGGAAAGCAATTGCAATACAACTACTCAAAATGCCATTCTGAACACCAGGGATAGCAACGGCTGCCAAATCTTCTGCTATTTTAGTTCTGTCATCCTGGCTAAGAACATGATCAGCTTCGTAGAATTCAATTCCGTGATCTGCTCCCCTCATTGGATCAGCTGATAATTCTTTTTTGCGCTCCTGGAATCTTTGAACAGCTTCCTGTGCTTCTGACCCACCCATTTGCTCTCCTGCTACAGACCTGTCGCACACACATATATTGCCCATCACGTGACAATTATTTAAGTCTTATACACCAGAAACTCTTATACGTCCCGCATTACCTATATAATCATGTCAACTTATTATCCTGTCTCTTTTCTTCCTTCAATCTGAGCAATTGTTGAACCACATCCTCAAACTTCACAGTAGCATTCTTTCCTTGCTCTTCCTGAATATCTCTGTTTCTAACATTAACACTTTGTTCAGCCTGTTCTTGCTCACCCACGATAAAAACGAAATTGTACTTCAACATTTGACCGTTTCTCACCTTCTTCTGCAATGTATTACCAGAGAGGTCGACATCAGCATAGAAGCCATGCTTCTTGACTAACAGTTCCTTCAATGACTCAGCATATTCGAAGTACTTAACACCGACTGGAACAACCAAGATCTGTCTTGGAGACAACCAGAATGGCCATCTGCCCTTGAAATGCTCAGTTAAGATAGCAGTCATACGTTCAACGGAACCCAAAATGGCTCTGTGAATCATGACTGGTCTCTTGGTATTGCTTTCCTTATCATTCGAGTCAGCCTTGTATTCCAACTCAAAACGTTGAGGCATCTGGAAATCCAATTGGATTGTGGCACACTGGAACCATCTCTTCAATGCATCACTGATCATGATGTCGATCTTTGGACCATAGAAGGCACCGTCAGCTGGGTTCAATTCCCAGTTTCCTTCACCCATGAATTTGTTCAAAGCATTCTCCAAATTCTTCTCTGCTTGGTTCCAAGTCTCCAATTCACCGACATATTTCTCAGGTCTTGTGGACAACTCCATCTTGAATTCAAAGCCAAAAATACCGTACATCTTTTGAAGGAAGTCGAAAACACCGGCAATCTCTTGCTCAATTTGATCTTGCTGACAGAAAATGTGGGCGTCGTCCTGCTGGAATCTACGCACTCTTGTCAAACCAGATAAGGCACCAGAGAACTCGTTTCTGTGGATGACACCGAAGTCAGCAACACGCCATGGCAATTCTCTGTATGATCTTTCACGGCTCTTAAAGATGATACAATGACCAGGACAGTTCATTGGCTTCAAACCGAAAGTTTCCTTTTCGACCTCGAAGTGGAACATGTTTTCCTTGTAGTTACCCCAATGTCCGGAAATCTCCCACAACTTGGTGTTGTACATGTTAGGTGTGATAACTTCTTCGTAACCTCTTTGTCTGTACTCACTCTTCAAAGTATCAACAAGGGTATTGTAGATTCTAGTACCGTGAGGCAACCAGAAGGCTGAGCCCGGTGACACGTCATTGAAGTAGAATAATTCCTGTTCTCTTCCGATCTTTCTGTGATCTCTTTCACTTGCTTCCTTCAAAAACTTCAAGTGCTCATCCATCAATTTCTTGTCTGGGAAAGAGATACCATAGACTCTCTGCAAAGAGTCATTAGCGGCATCACCCAAGAAGTAAGATGAGGAGTTCTTCAACACCTTGAAGGCCTTAATCTTACCAGTGTGCAAGATGTGAGGACCTCTACACAAGTCAATCAATGGACCACATCTGTAAACTGTGGTTGAGGTTCCATCTGGGACTTTGTCGCTGATGAACTTGACCTTGTACTTGTTGTAATTGAACATTCTCAACAAGTCTTCCTTAGACAACTCTAATCTGACAAACTTTTGTTTATCCTTAATAACCTTAGTGGCCACCTTCTCGAGGTTACCAAAGTCTTCTTGAGAAACGGAACCTTCACCATCTCTGATGGACATATCGTAAAAGAAGCCATCTTCGGTTGGGGGACCATAAGACAAGTGACAACCATAATGGCACTCACAAGCCTCACCTAACACGTGAGCGGAAGAGTGCCAAAAGACCATTTTTCCTTCAGGGTGGTCAAAGTCCAAGAATTCCAAAGTGGCATCACCTTCAAAAGGTCTCTCCAAATCCCACAATTCACCGTTGACCTTAGAAATCACTTGTCTCTCTTGGAATGACTTACCGATGGAGGAGGCAATCTCAAAGGGACTGGTTTCGTAGGCCACACCTTCCTTAACAGAGCCATCCTTCAATGTGATTTTAATCTGAGTTCTTGGCTTAGCAGCAATTTCGGCGTCATACTTGGCCTTAAGCTCATCAAAGATTTTGAGTCTGTGGTCGAGGAACTCAGGCTGAGGTTCCAAGTACAACGGAGTTTGGTTTTGCTGTTTCTGCTTAGCCTTTTTGGGTGCTGCCTTAGGAGCCTGCTGCTTCTGTTCTTGTTGAGGTTGTGGCTTCTCATCAACAGAGAGCTGTTCGACACCTTTAGAAACTTCAGCCATGATGAATGTGTGTGATGCCAAATTAAGGATGGAGTACTATGATATCAAAATCGAGAAAAGAAAATTTTGAAATTTTCATGCATCTAAGACAAAGCGCGACGAGGCCAATATTGACAGCACTATAGAACGCTTTCAAATTACAGCGACTCCAGTGGATATATTTTTCTGTGGAGCCGTGCTGGTGAACAGAACAAAAAAATAAGAACAACAATAAAAAGTAAAAGAAGATGACATAAAAAAACATGTAAATAATCTCATTAAAGTATCAACTAAATTCAAATGTTTCTACAAAATAGTATGAATTAGAAGGAAGCCAAACACAAGCTACGGGTGCGGTTTTGTGTGATGAGTCAGGTGAGTAGCTTCTTTTAACCGACAACTCATGACAAGAGACTGGGTTCTTTCCTCACATAGCAGAAGATGTTTTGTAGTAAGGGAGGTCCTCCTCAAATGAGTATCATGTCAAATAATATTACAGTAACTAGGGTAAAATGAGACTAATACCAATGCCATGCAATTAAAACCTATGTACAAGAAATGAAGGGAGCCAACTTTAGAATATCTTTGGTGCCAAAGTAGCAATCTTGTTATATTGCAAGTCCTTCAACTCTTTGGCAACGACCGAGGAGATTCTTGTACCCAAGGGTTCGCCATTTTGATTAATGAGCACGCACGCATTGTCATCAAAGCGTATCACGGAGCCATCGGGTCTTCTATATGGGGCCTTGGTTCTCACAATAAGAGCACGGCATATGTCTCTTCTCTTGACTCTGTTGTTGTTGCTCTGACCAGTGATTGCTGATGACATTGGTCTTGCTTCCTTGACAACAACTGTTATTTGATCACCGACCTTGCCAAAGTTTTTAGGGCCATGACGAAGAACCTTGATGCACTCCACAACCTGAGCACCAGAATTGTCGATGACATTCAAAAGCGATTTTAAGTAGATCATTGTTCCAGGGTTTCAGTTTCTATGGGGAAGTGTTATAAGCGCTGATCGGTATCTTTTTTCAAAGAGTAGTGCGCAACTCGTCTTTTTGCCAGGCTAAGTAACGTCCAGTACCTAAGATAGAGGTACATGCTACGTCTTGCGAGATTCTACAATAAGCAGCCCCCTAAAATTCATGACTGGAACAAGACTGAAGTAATCACTGACAGAAAGTCCAGATTTCAAGGCCAATCGGTAGATCTATATGACCCAAAAGATATCAATGAAATACTAGGTCAATTTCTTGCTGAGCATAAATCAACCGCCAAAAATGCGAGCCATCCGCATATATACGCCTGGCGAACAGGAACCATAAAAGAGGTGGAAGAGGTCAAAAAGAAGAAGAAGATTACCAGCAAAGAAATTTTAAATCTACAACAGGGATTTAACGATAATGGAGAAAAGGGAGCTGGCGAAAAACTACTAGAGCAGCTCATTAGAAACAACGTTGTAAATAAATTAGTGTTCGTTACTCGATGGTACGGTGGGAGTCCCATCGGATCTCTGAGGTTTAGGCATATATGCAATTGCGGCTTAAACTCTTTACGACAACACGCAAAATAAAGAAGTAGGCTATTACGGTTTTTAGAAGAGCCTTTATTGTCTAATTGGGAAAAGTGTTCCGCGATCGCCAATTATTTCGCACTGATATGACTCTGAGTAAATGACTCACGTGACCCACTTAAATCTAGCTCTTGGATTTTTTCACTTTGATCGTATCCCCAGGCACCAAATGTTACTCCAAAGGAGCTTTCTTTTGGGCTTTAGAGCTTTAAGATGCAGTGTTTCCCCATCTAGCTTTCGTTCATTTACTCGTTCCTACGCAGCCTCAAAAGCGGTTCCTTTGACTGCAGAAACTTATAAGGACAAGGTCCAAAGAGACGCAAAGTTCAAAACGCTAGATGATGCAGACATCCAGTACTTCAAGTCTGTCTTGCAAAATGACAACTATGTTGTCACCGATGAGGCAGATTTGGAGTTTTACAATGAGGACTGGATGAGAAAATATAAAGGTCAGTCCAAGTTGGTCTTGAAGCCAAAGAACACAGAACAAGTTTCTCAAATTGTTAAATACTGCAATGACAAGAAATTGGCTGTGGTACCTCAAGGTGGTAACACTGGTCTTGTTGGAGGTTCCAATCCTGTCTTCGACGAGATTATTATTTCCATGTCTAACTTGAACAAGATAAGATCCTTCGACAATGTCAGTGGAATCTTTAAATGTGACGCTGGTGTTATTCTTGAAAATGCAGACAACTACCTTGCCGACCAAGGCTACATTTTCCCATTAGATTTGGGAGCAAAAGGCTCTTGCCATGTGGGAGGAGTCTGCGCCACAAATGCGGGAGGCCTTAGATTGGTGAGATATGGATCTTTACATGGGTCAGTTTTGGGGTTGGAAGCCGTTCTCCCTGATGGAACTATTTACAGCTCGATGGATGCTTTGAGAAAAGATAACACTGGTTACGACTTGAAGCAACTTCTCATTGGATCCGAGGGAACCTTAGGTCTTATTACAGGGGTTTCAATCTTGTGCCCTGCCAGACCACTGGCCACAAATGTTGCATTTTTGGCTTGTCCATCGTACGAAGCTGTCCAGAAAGTTTTTATCGGTGCTAGAAGAGAATTGTCGGAGATTCTTTCTGCTTTTGAATTTATGGATGGAAAGTCTCAAAAGTTGACTTCTCTTCATCTCAAACAGGAACACCCATTGAATGCAGAGGAACATCCATTCTTTGTTTTGATTGAGACAAGCGGATCTGATGGTGACCACGATATGGAGAAACTCGAACGCTTCCTTGGCAATGTTATGGGCGAAGAATATGTGACTGACGGTATTGTTGCACAAGATGAGACTCAGCTTCGTGATTTGTGGGCTTGGAGAGAATCTATTCCTGAAGCTTCTGCCATGAATGGAGGTGTCTACAAATATGATGTGTCGATCCCATTGAAGGATTTGTACGGTCTTGTGGAAGCTGCATCAGAGAAGTTGAATGCTGCTGGTGTCGTCGGATTTGAGGATTCCTCAAAGCCAGTGGTTGAAGCAATTGGGTACGGTCATCTTGGTGACGGCAACTTGCATTTGAATGTCTGTGTGCGTGAGTACAGCAAGGATATTGAGAAACTTTTGGAGCCATTCGTGTACGAATGGATCCAGCTGAAGAAGGGTTCTATCTCTGCTGAGCATGGTTTGGGATTCCAAAAGAAAAATTACATTGGCTACTCCAAGAGTGACGTTGAAATTCGCTTGATTAAAGAGATCAAGAATCATTACGATCCAAACGGCATCATGAACCCTTACAAATATATCTAATATCATAGTTTTTAGGAGAACTCATCACTACGTAGGATTCGTGGCGAAAAGCAAATCCGTAGAAATAGCTTCTTCACCGGACAGCCTAAAAATAGTCAAAAAAAAAAAAAAAAAAAAAAAAAAAAAAAAAAAAAAAAAAAAAAAAAAAAAAAAAAAAAAAAAAAAAAAAAAAAAAAAAAAAAAAAAAAAAAAAAAAAAAAAAAAAAAAAAAAAAAAAAAAAAAAAAAAAAAAAAAAAAA
>JAJMDB010000045.1:0-47749 GCA_030573315.1 Osmozyma mogii
AAAGGCAGGCTAAAATTCATACTTCTATTTCACTTACATTCTAGGTATTAAAATTAGAATAGTAGCTTAGAAGTTGAATACAGTTGGCTTTTCGCATTCAATTGTTTGCTTTGAGTCTACGGGGCTTTAAGCGGGATGTGTTACAGCAGTATTTAATGACAGTGCAGCGCATTCAGTAATTTCGCCGAGATTACCGGAGTAGGGAAATACCGCGCTTTATTCCTGTCCTTTTCTCTCCTTGGATACTAATACGCCATAATTTTTTTTTTTTTTTGAGATTTTAGCTATGTCTGCTACAACGAGTAGTTTTACTCCCCAATCTTTCATATCCCTTTCTAAGGTACACATATCAGCTCTCACAAAGCAGCCTGCAATAGCCGCAGTCTGCAACTTGTTTGCGGAGTTTTCTCAACGAGTTTTTTCGTTCATGCATGGCGACGACGTTATCATTTTCGCGCTGCAGGTGGGCGGACTCGCAGCTAAGCACCAATAGGATTTTCAACTCGGGCCAATTCAAACTCCGCTTCTGGGGCTTCTCCTTGCCTGTCTTCTCGGATATCCTAAGCCGTCGGAACAAGAACATAGACGCACTGAAACGTCAATTGCTCTTTTACACACTTCTTATTATTATTAATAATAACATTCTACTGTAATAATTAATATCGTAATAATCAACGTTATTATCTCACATTATACACATCATAAAACCCTTTCTTTTTTTTTTTTTTTTTTTTTTTTACACTCAACTTTCTTGTTTTCTGTTTTATGGAACAACAGCGTAATCAACTTCGTACCTAAAGGAATCCTCCTACCCGTTCCTCATTCCATCTATAAATCTTCTCTCGTTTTAAGTGTAACTGCTTGCGCTTGCTTCTAAAGTCATTGAGAACATATATCGTCATGTCGTCATTTGAAGCTTTTGATAAACGAAGCATGTTTAGTAACTCCTTTTGTTCCTCGGCAAGAGAGCGCACTAGCTTTGACTTCAATGAATCCTGATTAAAGTTTGAGCTAAGATACTGATACTGAATGGTTTCATGAGTTAAGTATTCTTTGTATAATTCATCAAGTTTCTGTACACGCTGCTTGATATCATCATCGAGTTCATTGTATCTTTTGATTAAGGTCTTGATCTCAAGAAGTTGATCAAGATTCTGTCGTGTTGTGGTCCGAAGGCTCTCTTCTAGCTTCGCATTCTCAGGTATGGCAAAAACGTAACCTTCGAAGAGGTTGTCAGTGGAAATCAATTCCCTTTGGATAGTGTCCGGGAGAGCAGAAATCAGATTTTCGGGAGTCGATGCTCTACAACCGTCGGACATTAAGACATCCATAAGTGATTCCCGGGTTCATGATAAGCGAGATCGCATTTGTGCAGGAACACAAAAAAGACTTCTCAAACTACCTAGAAGAGGACAGACTATTTCGATGTATGTAAATTTATACTTAAACATGGTTGCTTCGTGAGAGCGAGTCTTCAATGAGATCGATAGAATTTTCAACTTCCAGAAATGACATGCCACAACTGAGAGCAACCAACTTGCAGTACTTGTATAGTTTTGAATCTTCTCTGCAAATACTCATCTCTTTTGCCGAAGACTCCAGGCTGGAAATGTCTTCGTTGCCACTTGTCACTTGGTTCTCCTTGAATTCATGATCAGTAGATTGCGACAGTGGATGGATCGCAATTTGCATACATATTTTTTCTGTTAATGTCTTCCGCTTGACAATTTGCCTTTGAAGTTCGACAGCCATTTCAAATTTGGAATCTTGAAGAGATTGAAAATGTTCTGAAAGGTCATTCTCGTATTCTTGCAATTTCTGCCTAGAGAGCTTTTCCCTTTGCATTCTATATTCAGAAAGTGTCTTTGAAAAATCAGTCTCCATCACTTGTGACTGAAAGGTTATATCATTTAGGAGACGATAAATTTCTTCTTGTATTATTTTATCTCTCGAAGTGTCTAGCACTAGAGCGTCCGATTGCGAAGTGACTTTTTGAGTGGAAGTAGTTTCAAGCTCTTTAGCTATGTCATCCACCAAGTAATCCAAATTAAGTAGTTTGAGGTTGAATCTCTGAGAACAGAATTTTGAATGGGCCAAGGTTTTAAGACATTGAAAAAGCGTTAAAAGTTTCTCATCTTTTTCATTCAACTCTTTTTCGATTGCATACATCAACTCACTGAGTTTCTCCGTGATGACATTGGACATAGAGTTCTGAAGGTTCATAACTAACTTTGTTTGTTGCATTTGTGTTTCAAAGCTCTGCATCTGTTCAAAAGGAAGTGCAGCAAGTGGTACTGACAGATTAACAGCATTGGCATCTGAGACCCCCCCGTTTTCAATTTTCAACACATAGTTTTGGGAAGCAAGATAATCCTCGACAGTGTGACCCACAAGATTTCTCAAGGAGAAATCAATAAATTTATGGTATTCGATTAGAATGCTTATGCACCTTTTGCTGAGATTATGCGCAAAAATGTGAAAGGCGGTATTACCATCAGAGTCCTGATAGTTGAGCCATCTGCTTGCCATGGCTTCCTGATCGGAAGAGCTAAAAGCTTTCGTAAGGACAGTATCTAAGTAAGAACTGGCATATTTTTCCTTTCTCTTTAGTTGATCTTGTTCAGAATGGCGCCTTGTCAACAGCGGTCCTGATTGTTTTGATGTCATTGCGATATGATGTAAAACAGTTCTTCCTCGATTATCTTGTGAGAAAATAGATTGCTGCAAACATTCGAGTATCTCAGGAAAGTTTTGGAGTTGAAAACTATTACTGAAACCAACCATAAACATAAGTGGAGTTTCCCCGTTGTAGTTGCGGATTTCTGGACCAAAAACAAAATTGAATGTCTTCAACATAAACTTAAGAAAGGGTATATTTGCCATTGCACAAGCCCAATGAAAAATTGTATTGCCATCATTGTCTATGGGCTCAGATATCTCGGGCCCATGAAGCGATTGTGGTACACTTAGTATTTCATGAGGAAGAATTTTTGCAGGATCTTCAGGATTCGACAGATGAGAATTAATACTGTGATCCTCCTGCAATAGATAATTAAGAAGGAGTTCAAAATACATCTTCGACAGATCTCCCACGTTCTCGCTTCCTGGTAATCGGGTATTAAGACTATGCATTCTTGAAGCGGGCTGCAGGCCGGAACTGACTTTCAGATATCCTGGGTCGTAAGATTGGTTCGCCTCGAGGTAACGAGAGATACTCACGTTTTCGTTTTGCAGCTCTCTTTTTCGATTACCTATAGCCCTTTCAAAAGAGCCTCTTGTTAAGTTATTTTCCGAAGCTCCAAAAAGCTCCCGTGTTGTCAAAAGCCCGTATTCATCTCCCGCTGTCGACATCCGGTGCGCATGGGATCTTAGCCTATCTTCTTCTTCAGCAAGTTCAAGATCTTCATTCTTGACATCCATATGACTAGCCATTATCTGCAAAGCGTCCTTCTCGGTATCCTGCCGAGAAAAGAAAGGCATAGGCATCGATGAATGGTGGGAGGCGTTTTCTCGCCGAGAACTGAAAGTACCTATATTTGGCCCAGGGAGGTCGAGTGGCACTGTTTTACTCATAGTAAGCTCTGGAGTCTCCTTGCGAGTGAGAGCGGTTCTTTTTGGTCTTCCTCTTTTTTTCCCTCCAGAATTAGAGTTGCTCGACCTTCCATCAGAAATCATTGAGATAGATTTTCTTTTCTTCAGGGGCAGGCCTAGTTCTGGCAGGGGTTCAGAGTCTGACTTCAACTTAAGTAGCGCTTGTTGTCTTTTACCCACATTCGAAGCTGATGCATGGGTGTGTTTCGGAGCAGGGGGAGGTGTCAAAGATTTTCCTTCAATGTATTCGAATTTGAAAAATGGCTCTAAAATATCATAAACACCAAAAATCGTTGCAATTTCAGCTCCACGATCTAGTGGAACATAAGTACCTTGGTATTTGCCATAACCACCTTGGACTTTATCGTGCACACCTGTTTGTATCTCTTTCTCTAATATTCTTGTTCTTTTGGGCTTGGGGAATCTAGCTATTTTAAGGATATGTGTAGCATTGATCCATGAATCGCTTTTACGTCTCATAATCGGACCTTCTGGTGTCACAAACTCGAATACAGGGACATTGGAGTAAGTTGCTGAATATATTTGATCAAAGGAACCTGACATGGTTGATTGTATATCTGCCTCTTTGATAAGACAATACTTATGTCAATTAGGACAGACTTGTAACTCGGAACAGGATGGTAATAATCAAAAGAAATTAGTGGACGACTGATAAGCCACATAAATTTTTAAGTTGAAGAAAATCGAGATAAAACGCGACACTTTCTTCGCCTGTAGGTGTTTACACCTGTATTTGAACGCTTCTTGATGAGTATTTACTCATGTACCACGTGACTCGAAGGCTTCGCATCTTGCTTCCTACTGTTTTAATCGGTTCTACTAAATGAGTGCCTTGATCATGTATTTTAACTATGCAAACAAAAGCTTATAGATTCTGTATGAGACAATACCAACTACAATTGCGGCAAGTGAGATGCCACAAAAAAGGTATTGCTTTATATTGTGTAGTGAGTGAGAGTTGTACTGCTCACCTGTCAAAGGGATGCTAACAACTTGCTCCGCAGCTTGGGAACATATATCCCTTCTTCTGATTAGTTGGCAGCAAGAAATCTCTATGTCACGCTTAAGAATTGCTTTCCCTAGAAGAATACTCGTGTACTGAGTAAGTGCCTGGTCAAGCGTTTTGAAAGCCATACTGAGTAAACGGGCCTCTCTCTCTAAGCCTATCGTAATAGTCTCGATCTTCGCTAGCTGCGAGTGCTTGAAAACATCAAAGGAGGTCATGGTAGCCACTTCATCTACTGCAACTTCAAAGTTAAGATAAGATTTAACGCTCACAAGCAGCTTTCTCACAATGATAGTGTTGGGAAGTAGACAAGGAATTAAGAGCTTTTTCAAATTATCGAAAGACAGAAAAAACACGTCTATGCAATTGAAGCAATTGTACATTGTGCTGAAACCAACGAGGCATGCTTCTATGATGACTTTGGAAATAGCTTTCACCTGCTCCTCGTAATGAAACTCCTCCCAACCCATATTAGTGACATCTATTTTTTCACCAAATACTCTATTAAGATGCTCTTCTAGTTTTGTCATAGCAACCTTGTTGGAGCGAGTGAGATCGGTAATGTCATCATAGTGCGGGATCTTCTCGAGCAAAGTGGCATACACATTCAAGACATCACACATAAGATGGGTAACCTTTTTAACCATAGTAATATAATTGTATAATGTCAGATTTAGACACACCCTGAACATTAGTGGATGGCTTAGTATTGCTTGTTTTGTCTCATCGCTGAGCTCTTCACTCGCGAGTCGTATTGGAGTATTTGCAAGATAGTATGTCATTTTGTTCTTTACTATTGGGTAACTCCCAAAATAATCCAAAGTCTTCAGGAAGTAATCTTTTTACCGCCTCAGCTTAATCTGGGCCCTTGAAAAAACAAGAAAGTTTTGGTGTTGTGGTTTTCTTCAGGCTCTTGATAAGAACAGAATATGGATGCCTTTGCTTCGACGCACGACGCACTCGCGCACCCCAGTGTCGCTTTCAGGCCTTCCATGCTCTCTTATTGCCAAATTCCCAAATTGCCAAAATTATATATTTGAAGCTTTACTTGGAATCAGGAAAGTGGACACACATCATCTGATTGAAAGGCTCTTTCTTTGGTACTGTTTTTGTTACCTCATCTATTGACCTGTCACACGGATTACTCGACTTGCTACAGCCTTTAAAAGTATGGGTTTGCTAAATATATTTAGACATCGTCAGCTTGAGGTAGATGTTTATCAGCAAGAGCTTACTGAGCTAACAAAAAACATTACTACTTTTCAGTCTCAACTTACAGCTTTACAGGCTAAGTCAAAGTCTTACCGAAACATCATTTTGATGGTTCTGGTTCCCGTCTACGTTCTGTGGCTATGGTTCAAATTGCAGTGGTCACTGCCCGCAAGGCACAAGGCCGAACTGCCTATATTCATACGGCATTTCAGTCATCTCTCTTTTGATGATATACTTGCAATGGTGATATTTCCTACATCACTAGTCCTTTCACTTTATCTTTTGCACGTTGGTTTCAGCTTTTTAATAAACAATCGGAATAAAAAGCTCCTTGCAACTAAGCGGAAACAGAAGGAGAAAATCGAGGAATTCAAGGAGAAGACAAATTACAATGCTGCAAACCAATTACTTGCTAAGTTTGGCAATCCTGATTCAGAAGCACAGGATATTCAAAAGCCTCGGACACAAATAAAGTACAGAAATCCACCAAATGCACCAAAAGCTTCACAGTCTACCGGAATCAAGAATGAAAACTTTCCCAAGAAAGCGGGGGTGCAATTACGTGGCAAGCCTACAGCAGTAAATCCCATTCTGCAACTGAGTTATCCAGCCTCTACGTCTGTGGCAAAACAAAATGGCAAGCGAACAATGCAGGACCGTCTTCTTGATTTCATTATCGGCTCAGACAATAACGAGGCAGTTGAGGCTAGGTATGCTTTAATTTGCTCTTCGTGTTTTGTACACAATGGCTTAGCACCGCCTGGGTGCATTGATCCAAGCAGAATTCCTTTTGTTTGCCGTAAGTGTGGAGCACTCAATAATGTCCCTACAAACTTGAAGACTCCAGGAGCAAGTCAAAAGCTGGAACAAGAATCTAGTACACCCCAATTGAACCTGCAGCCAGCACCGCTGAATCAGGAAGAGATCATCATAGATTAGCGTTGAATATTAAAAAATGCTACATGAAAGTATAATTTAAGAATGTCCTCTATTTCATAACTTAGCTTGCTTTCTTAAGACAATTCCATGATGGCATTAACCATATCATTCTTGTTTCTTCTCAAAGCAGCGGCAGCCTTAGCTCTAGAAACCTGGGTTTGCTCGACAATGATGTTGATATCCTGGGGATCTAATCCTTCTTCATTGACTTCGCCATCCTCGGGTTCCTCCTCCGCTTTTGGTGGATTCAATGAGGCCTTCTCGAGGTCAGCAGTGATGGCTTCAGGAGATTTATCATCTTCAGGTGCAGCTGCGTTGGCATTAGGGACAGCACTTTGCTGAGCAGCCTGAGCTTCGGCAATTCTAGCATTAAGATCATCAACCTTTGCCTCACCAAAGACAACGTAAGTGCCACCCACAGACTTGTAAACATCTGGTTCGTCAATAGCGTAAATGATGTTTCCCTTCTGTTTGAAAGTCACACGAGAGATACCTTTGATTTGTTTCAAGTTGAATTTCTTAATAATCTCTCTAGCTTTCTTTTCGTTCTTTGGAACGACCTCAACATTGGCGCCTTGTGGAATTTCTTCGATCGACATTATAGCTTTCAAGATGTAATTGATTTATGTGGTCCCAAGAGAAAAAAAAATTCAGTAAAATTCAACGCTCGACGAAGGCCTGCACAGAGACTGTGCGCTCACTTAAATCGGTGAAAAATTTCTTAAGCCGTGGCTTGCTTTTTTTTGCTCCTCAGAATTTTTTGCTACCCGGCTTCTTCAGCTCACCCGCTTCAACTTTTCGTACACTAGGCTCATAAACTTTTTAAGTTCATGCAAAAGTATAAAATCAACCAGAATCATGTTTTACAGCCAATAAAAAACTATTACAGTCCTCATGTAATAAATATGTAGTGAGAGTAAAGTTGCAGAAAATAGAAAAAAAAATATATTGGTGCACGGGGGGTCAATCCTCCGTCAGCTTCCGAGAAAAAGCATGTATAAGCACAAGAGGCCGGTGAATGCGGCTTTAATTCCGCACATCTTAAACAATCACAACACTCCACATTACACCAAAGTCATCAAGTAAAGAGAGAATTCAGGGTTTCTTCGTTAGCGAAAAGTCAAAAAATATCTTTCAATTTACTGATTAGACTGAAGCTTTTTATCTCATATATTTATTTCTTTTGATGTCCCGATTTTCAGTCCCCTTAACTCTAACATTGCAAGCACATTAAAGTTGAAGGACCAGCAGAAAGAAAAAGAAAAGGAAAAACCTATAAATTCGAGATGGAGCAAAGAAATCTAGAGGTTACATCTTCTTCTAGAGCTTCGAGCTCGTCTGATCCAAAAAAAGATACTGGTTCAAAAAGAGATCCTCCATCTAATCGGAGATGTACTATAGATGATCTCAGAACTGCCAAGGCTCCCAATCTCAAACAAAGATTTCAAGCCTACTGGTTCAGAAAAGGATTGGCAGATCGCCCACAATTTCTTCAAGAAATTTACTCCCGAATCCCGAGGACAGTTTATGTGAATCATGATTTGCCGCCAGAGTGCATTGATTCCACTTCGGGCAAACCCTTTATTCATTATCCCCGGAACAAAATCCGGACGACAAAGTATACACCCTTGTCATTCATACCAAAAAATTTGCTCAACCAATTCAGGAATGTTGCAAATATGTATTTCTTGATTTTGGTCATTTTAGGCGCATTTCAAGTTTTTGGCGTGGCTAGTCCAGGATTAGCTGCTGTGCCCTTGATCGTTATTGTTTGTTTAACAGCTATCAAAGATGCAGTTGAAGACTATAGAAGAGTGATAAGTGATGCTGAACTAAATAACTGCCCTATACATCTTCTACAAGGAATGGAGAACAAAAATGTCACTGTCGATGATGTGGGTTCATGGAGAAAATTCAAAAAGAGTTGTACAAGAGCAACTGTGAAAACTTTCCGAGCATTGAAGCGTGCTTCCATAAAAATTTTTGGTTCTAAGGCAAAGAAGAAAGCATACAGCGAAGAAGTTGCTTTAGAGGAAAGAAACGACTTACACAGAGTTTCGACTGTCCATTCAGAACATTCAGTGAATGGAAGACCATCCATGAATGCAAGAGCTTCTATGAGTCCCAGGCCCTCTACTTCTGCTCGACCAAGAAAGTCTTACATGCTGCACGCGTCCCGTGCTCCTACCAAGCCGCCACCAAACTCAATTCTCAACCCAAATTTTGCAGAGAACAATGCTATGGACCCATCTTCTGGAACGACCAATTTCAAAAACAGAAAATGGAAAGACGTGAGCGTTGGTGATTTTATCAGAGTCCGTGCAAATGAAGAAGTCCCAGCAGATATCGTCTTGATTTCTACGTCCGATCCTGATGGTAATTGTTTCATAGAAACAATGAACTTAGATGGTGAAACCAATTTGAAAACAAAGTCGTGCGTGAACTGTGGTGGACATCAGACTCTTAAGCACGCATCAGATTTTGGGAATACCAAATTTTGGGTTGAATGTGATCCTCCTAATGCCCAACTTTATTCATTTAAAGGCACAATTCATTATGAAAATTTTGATTCGACAGGCACTATGATTAACCAAGATGAAAAAGAAGCAGTAACTTACAATAATGTTCTTTTGAGAGGTTGCGTTTTGAGAAATACGAAATGGGTTGTGGGACTTGTGGTCTACACTGGATCTGAGACAAAGATAGTGATGAACGGGGGAATCACGCCTGTGAAGAAATCCAGGATTTCTGACGAATTGAATCTTTCAGTTGTTATTAATTTCCTTGTTCTCTTCATTTTGTGTTTTATATCGGGGCTTATAAACGGTTTGTTCTACCGAAGACACGACGAATCAAGGAGATATTTTGAATTTAAGCCATATTCTCCGACAGCGGCTGGTAATGGCGTCCTCTCCTTTTTTGTTACATTGATCATTTACCAATCATTAGTTCCAATTTCCTTGTATATCTCCATTGAGATCATCAAAACACTCCAGGCTTTCTTCATTTATTCGGATGTTAAGATGTATCATGAAAAGCTTGACTATCCTTGTATACCTCAAGCATGGAATATATCTGATGATCTAGGGCAAATTGAGTACATCTTTAGTGATAAAACTGGAACACTTACTCAAAACGTTATGGACTTCAAAAAATGCCTGATAAACGGAAGATCTTACGGGCTTGCTTATACTGAAGCTAAACAAGGTTTGGATAAACGACTGGGAGTTGATGTTATTCGTGAATCTGAAAAATGGAATGAAATTATCAAAACAGACAGACAAAAAATGGTCGAAAACTTGCAGCTGCATGTAAAGAATGGCCAATTTCGTGAAGAAAATTTGACATTTGTTTCCAATGATTACGTTCAAGACACAATTTTAACAGAAAACACGAAAAGCGAACAAAAACGGATAAACGAAGAATTTATGCTTGCCTTGGCTTTGTGCCATACTGTGATGACAGAGAATAACGAATCAGATCCCGACTTGAGCGATTATAAAGCTGAATCCCCGGACGAGGCTGCTCTTGTGTCTGTTGCTAGGGATGTTGGTATCGTTTTTAGGCTGCGGGCAAGAAACCGTCTCTTTCTTGAGATTTATGGGGAACCAACGGAATACGAGCTACTTCATACTATTGCTTTCAGTTCGTCTCGGAAAAGAATGTCTTGCATATTTCGCTCTGGTACAGGTCGTCTCTTCATGGTAACTAAAGGAGCAGATAACGTGATATATGAGCGTTTATCTACGAGTAAGTCTCCGGATGTTCTCCTCAAGCGTACAGCTTTGCACCTTGAGGATTATGCTAAAGAAGGTCTCAGAACGCTTTGCATAGCTTCGCGAGAGTTAGATGAAGATTATTTCGCTTCATGGTATGCACGTCAAAAAGAAGCCGCTTCTCTGATTGATGATTCCAGAGAAGCTATTATTGATAAGCTCAATGATGAGATTGAAACAGAATTAGAACTCTTGGGTGGAACTGGAATCGAAGATTGCTTACAGCAAGGTGTCCCGGATTCCATTTCTTTACTTAGTGAAGCCGGAATTAAACTTTGGGTTCTAACAGGTGACAGAATTGAAACGGCCATTAACATTGGTTTCTCCTGCAATTTGTTAAGAAATGATATGAAATTATTGCTTGTTCGTCATGATGAGGAAGATCCTCATAACCACGACTACATTAAGAAGCTTGTCACTGAATATTTACTGGAGGTCTATGGGTCTGATGTTTCGAATGTTGAAGAGGTTAATCGCCTTATAAAGGCGGAGAAGAAAAATCACTCGATTCCTGATTCAAATAAGGCTCTCATTATTGAGGGGGCCGCTCTTGTATCGATTTTTGATAACCAGGGTGATGACACACTTTTACAAAAACAATTTTTGCTTCTTGGAAAACAATGTCGTGCTGTGATATGTTGCAGAGTTTCGCCGGCTCAGAAAGCACAAATTGTTCGCGTCGTGAAGGACAATCTTGGTGTTATGACTTTGGCAGTGGGAGATGGCGCAAATGACGTCGCGATGATTCAGGCGGCACACGTTGGTGTTGGTATTGCTGGTGAGGAAGGAAGACAGGCAGTCATGTCTTCTGACTATGGTATAGGACAGTTTAGGTTTTTGTCTAGACTAGTTCTTGTACATGGACGGTGGTCATACAAACGTTTAGCAGAGATGGTACCTTGCTTTTTTTACAAGAATGTTGTGTTCACTTTTACATGCTTTTGGTATGGCATCTACAGCGACTTTGATGGCTCGTATCTTTACGAGTACACTTTTTTGATGTTTTACAATTTAGCATTCACTTCCTTGCCCGTCATTTTTATGGGTGTTCTTGATCAAGATGTGTCTGACACTGTTTCCTTAGTTGTACCTCAGCTTTATAGATCCGGGATTTTGAGTCTTGACTGGTCGCAGTACAAGTTCGTGTGGTATATGTTTGATGGACTTTATCAATCAGTGATTTCGTTTTTCTTTCCATATCTTTTGTTTTATGTTTCGTTTCAAAATCATGAAGGACTTCCGGTCGATCATAGATTTTGGCTTGGCATTTTGTGCTGTGCTGTCTCCGTCACTGCATGTAACATATACGTGCTCTTGCAACAGTATAGATGGGATTGGTTATCACTTCTTATCTTTGCTTTATCAACCTTAGTTGTTTTCTTCTGGACTGGAGTTTGGTCAGCAAGATCATATGTTGGAGAGTTTTACAAAGCTGGGTCACAGATATTAGGGACCCTTGGGTTTTGGTGTTGCTTTTTGGTCGCTGTCGTGATTTGTGTTTTGCCAAGGTTTACCTATGATTTTTTGAAGAGAAACTTCAAGCCCCGGGATATTGATATTGTACGTGAACTTGTGCGGAAAGGCGAGTATCGGGATTACCCAGAAGGATATGATCCAACAAACTTGGGAGATATTGAAAAACATCGCATACTTCAAAGATTGAACGCAGGTGATGATGAACTTCTTGCAAAAGTTGAGAATGCAATTGACGATAGACAAGAGGATGCTTCATCATTGAAAACTACTGAGCAAGGCAAGTTTACAAAAGCCTTTAAATCGATCAGAAGAAGGGGGGCGCTGATTAGATCAAGACGCGACACGGTGAATGATCACTCTAGATATAATCAACGTCTTTTGAATAAGCCCATCGACCTCTCACAGCTCCGGGCGGAAATGATTAAAAGAGGGGAATACAAAACCGGTGGAAGGAATTCCCTTGATCGCATTTCGACAAGTCAAGGTATTCCTGGTTTAACTCAAGCAGAGACTCTTCTTTCGTACCATACGCGACAGAGCATTAATTTTGATCGCTAAAATGGGGTGATGCACGACTATGCACTAATTTACTTTTTTTAGGATTAAGTATAGATTTGTAGAACTATGTTCACCCATGAGCTCAGTACTGGAGGTGATAATTCAGGATTTCGTGTTTCTATCCTTAAGTTCGATGATGACATACAAATTATCGCTGACCCCGTCTGGGATGGTGAAAACCCTCAAGATTTATTAAGCCTCGAGAACGTGTTAAGAAACACTCAACTCATATTGCTCTCTCATTCTACTCCGGAATTCTTAAGCGGGTATGCTCTCCTTTGCAATAAATTCCCAAGCTTATTAGCAAATATCCCAGTTTACTCAACAGTGGCTGTGAGTCAATTGGGTCGAGTGTCAACAGTGGAATTCTACAGATCAAAGGGATATCTTGGACCTCTTGAAACAGCCTTTTTAGAAATTAGTGATGTCGATGAATACTTTGATAAAATTATCCTGATTAAATATTATCAAAACGTCAGTGTCCTTGATAACAGAATTTTGCTCTCAGCCTATAACGCAGGCCACACATTAGGCGGGACATTTTGGCTCATCGTCCGAAAGTCGGAAAGAATTATTTATGCGCCATCATGGAATATGTCAAAGGACACATTCTTGAATGGTGCAGCTTTCATTTCGGCATCCAATGGTAACGCTCTTCCATCTTTGGCTAGGCCTACTGCTTTGATAACCGGCGGAACAATAGGATCACCACTTTCTCACAGGAAGAGGGTAGAAAAATTTCTCAACCTTGTTGACGCAACACTTGCAAATGGAGGTGCTGTTTTGCTTCCCACGAATATATCTGGCAGATTTTTAGAGCTTTTACATATTGTTGATACTCATTTGTCTGGACTCCAAGGAGCTGCTATACCTGTATATTTCCTATCCTATTCTGGTACTAAGGTTTTGGGCTATGCTTCAAATCTCGCTGACTGGATGTCAAGTCTGGCACTTAAAGATTTAGATGGTGGCTCTGACTTCGATCACGTTCCTTTGGATCCCTCCAAAGTTGATCTTTTACTGGACCCATTGGAGCTTGTTCAACTCCCTGGACCGAAAGTGGTGTTTGCATCGGGCATAGATTTTGCAGGAGGAGAGCAGTCATCGCAAGCATTGCAGCTCTTATGCCTTGATGAAAAAACAACAATTGTGATGACAGAAAAACCCTCTTTGCTTCTGCAAAACAGCTTAGCTGCTGATCTTTTTCTTCAGTGGAGCAACACTGCGATGGCTCAAACTGGAACTACTGAGGATGGTATACCCGTTCCGTTGGAAAGGTCAATAAGCTCAGATCATTTCGTCGAGGAACAAAAACTAAGGGAACCAGATCTTTCAGCCTTCCGGAATGAAATAAACAAGCGCAGAAAAGAGAAAGAAATTGAGCGAATCAAAGATAAAAAGGCTCGTAACCTTCTAAATGCATCTCTTTCTTCTGACGAATCCGATGATGATGAGGAGGTCAGTTCTGATGAGGAAGTCGAAGAGAGTGAAAATAATGAAGAGGGGGCTAAACCGATAATACCTAATAAGAGAGAGATTGGCCCCATTAACGCCCATGAGGCGTATGTGACAGAATATGTGGTGGAGAGTTTGGATCTGAGCAAACCTGTGGATATCAGAATCACTTCTAAATTCCGTTCAAGACAAGCTATGTTCCCATCTAGAAATATCAAAAAGAGAAAGAACGATGATTACGGTGAGGTGATAGACACAAAGGAATTTCAGCGTTCTGAGGAAAATACCCAAAATTCCAAACTTATCAATCAAAGTAAAAGAAACTTTGAAGCACTGGCTGGTGATCGTCATTTCGGAAACCAAAAGAGGAGTAATGATGAAGCATCAAAAGTAGAGAATAAGCTTACTCCACAACAGCTTTTGAACAATCAAATTCTTCAGAAATATCTAGACACATTGTTTCGTCCTGTTAAACGACAAATAGCACACGATGTCCGTATTCGCTGCGGTCTTTCTTTTGTTGATCTCGCTGGTGATGTTGATATTCGATCATTTAACTTAATCGTCTCATCTGTTCGTCCCACAAATCTTATCGTTCTACCAGATTTCACTTATAGGGAGGCTTTTGGAAAGGAAAGAAATGGGGTCAGCTCAATACAAAAGTCGATCAATCAATTTCGCAAAGAGCGTCAAAAAGAATTCGAATCTTCAGAAGAGTCTTCAAGACAGCTTCGATCTAATGCCGTCCTTCAGAAACATCTTCAAAGAACTTTTACATCTTCTGAAATGAGTCTTAGCATTGCAGAATATAACTCGCCCGTTTCCGTCATGGGCCGAGGTCAAGGAGGATCTGGCTCAGATTTTGTTCTACACATTGATGAAGACTTATGGAAAACTATAAGATGGAAACGCTTAGATGGAAATTACAAACTTGCTCACGTCGATGGTCTTCTTGATTCCAGTAAAAAGAGTCTGCAAGCAAATTTATCTACAGAGTCACAAATTCAACTTCGACCACTCAGTTCAGGTGTTGATTTATCCCGAGGTCCAAAAGATCACCTGATGACTACCGCTCCTAAGCTGACAAAATTGGCAGTAGGAAACATTCGCTTGCCTGAATTAAAAAGAAAGCTTAAGGAGCTAAATATGAGAGCTGAATTCAAGGGTGAAGGAACCCTCATGGTTGATGATCAAGTTGCTATAAAAAAGATCAATGTTTTTAGTGGATCAAATGATGAGGCTGGAGACATCGTTATTGAAGGTCAAATGGGGCTTCTATTCTACAAGATCAAAAGGTGCGTGAAGGATATGTTGGCGTATGTATAGTCCTGTATAATAAAAATTGAGGTGGTAGTGCGATGATAGATATCGACCAATGTCAAATGAGCCTTTGATTCTCATATTTTTAAGTCAAAAGGCATGCAACCATACTCAAGGTCAGGAGGAACCAGAAGGTGCTTCTATGAATTTCAAACGCTAGTGTCCTGCTACACATCAGCAGACACTGAATCTAAAAAGGCCTGCAACCCTCAATTTGATGACTACTTCGAATGCATACATGGAACCAAAGAAAGAGAGAAGACTAGATTGATGCTTCAACAATTAAAAGCCAATGAGAAATTTGAAGATGCTGTTAAGTCTGCTGACTTGTATAAAGCATCAAATACAATTTATGAGAACCTAGAGCTTATTAAGAAATGAGCCTTCTAAAAGGTTGGTTCTTGGAGAAAAGTGAGCACCATATCTTCAGTTTTGAAACTTTGAACTAACTTCCAAATACATTTACATATATATATCAACATAAGCAAGTTATGATAAATCTTCTCTGTAAAAATAAAAAGGAAAAAAATAAAAAGAAGAAAAAAAGAAAAAAAAAAAAAAAAAAAAAAAAAAAAAAAAAAAAAAAAAAAAAAAAAAAAAAAAAAAAAGCTTTAGCTTCGAAATACTATCTTGATTTTATTTGTAAGTACTTTTTTTTCTTCTATGGAAGGGAGCAAGCTTGTATATCATGTACTATCTTTGTACTTTCGTCCAAGTATCCCCATGGCTTTACGTATAGATGGACAGTAATGTTTCTCTAACAAGAATGCCTCCCATAAAACAGCCGCTTCAGGGTTTGACTTCTCAAGATCTAGTCTTTCCGTTTTCAGTTCGATTCCAAGCACATAATTGCCAGCTTCACCAAGCTTTTCATCAGTGGAATACATACTAGACATGGAGCTACCATACCTCCCTCCAAGTTTGTCAATGAACTTGAGATTCGCTAAGACTGTCTTCTCTGGGGTGTGAAGATTCAGCATCAATAATCTCTTGATGAACAGCAATGCACGATTAACTGAGCCACTTTTAGATCGAAAGAATATGTAGTCCAAACATCTCAAGAGTAATTCTGCTCTGGTAGCGAAGTTGACAGACGGAAGATATGCTTCATTATCCTTCATCAGATTGTCAGCTAATCTAAACGACTTAGAAGAAAGTTCGATATCTGCATCAAGGCTTATGTCAGATAAGGTTGAATAAAGGAAGCCGATGAAGGCAGATAAATCCACAGAAAATGGTAGTTTCCCGGATTCTTTGTTATTGAGAAGAAGCACAAAAGACGTAGCCACCAAAAGAAGTACCTGCCTCAATTCACCACCACTATACAATCCAATTCTTCCGTCGCTTCGCTGCTGTTTAGATGAGATAACATTTACCTGAAGTGATTCAACAGCTTCTCTCATCACCGCAAGAAAATCGCCTAACAACTCAAGGTTAGCATTCGGACCAAACCTTGAAAGACCCTCCAAACTCAGAGCAGTTAATTTTGAAGCATCATGGTTACCTTGAGAGCCAGCTTTGAGAATCTCAAGGTAAAGTTTTAAGATGATTCGTAAAATTTGACCTTGATTTTCTTCTTTTTCTTCGGCGCTCACAGCGGTTTCGGCTTTTTGAAGTTCAGCTGTAATAGCTTTGGCTTCTTTGCGAGCCTTCCGCTCCTTCTTTGATAAATGCTTTTTCTTCGACTTCTGTGAAAACTTATCTTTGTTTTCAAAATTGTCATGAGTGATAAAGTCATCGAGTATTGAAAGGTTTAAAAATAAATTGAGGGTAGATTCGTCCACATGAAAATCCTGCTTCTTAATTTTACGGCTTAATAACCTTGTAATTATCAAGGAGACGGTACCATATTGATCATCATCTTTAAGTAAAGTCTCTAAGACTTTGCGATTCTTCTCCCTTAAACTTGGTTTGAGATTCTTCATCTTCTTTGAATCTAGGTTTCTTATTAATATCCAGAAAAGTTTATCGTTGTAATTAAACCCTCGTAATGAAGATAAAGCAAGTTCACAGGCAGCATCCAAAGACACTAAAGCTCGAGATTCAATTAAAGGGGTAATGGACTTGGAAGATCTCAAGATTCGCTTAGTATTTTCATCGAGGAATGTAATGAAGCGGTAGTAATTCAGAAGAATTCCTTGTTCAAGATCTCTTGTGCGTGCAACTTCACGACTGACTCTGGCTTTCTTCTCGATTTCTGTCAAGGGTCTTATCTTATATCCGGGTGCTAATGCTTTGAACACAGGAACTAATGCCAAGATCGCAATTTGTGATTTGGCCAACTCGTCAGACTCAGCATGTCTTCTAAGTTTATTGAGGCTGTTGACATTTTCTTCAGGATTGTCCAAAAGATCTGTAGCTAGAGATGCGATTTCTTCTTTAAGTTTGACAAGCTTTTCCTGCGCTGATAGCACACGAGCGCCGACAGCTTCCTTTTTAATTTCCGAATATTTCGGATCTTGTACGTCACCCGAGTCAAAATTGTTAACATCTGCTTCTGCTAACTCTTCCTTCGCCTTCCTCCCAACTCTCTTCAAAATGCCTCCTTTTTTAATAGGTAAACCCTCCTCACCTTGTGTTAAGTCTGTGAAACGCGGTCTCAACTCGTAATCTTGTTCTTCATTCTCCCAGTCCTGATGCTCGCTCTCCAGTATGTCCAAGGAATCCTCTGATTCAGTACCTTTCTTATGGTGTTTTTTATGGGAAGCAAAAAGCAAGTCCTCTGATGTTCGTTTACTCATTTCATTCAGGCTTTCTTAGTAGCGTTTTGTGAGATGGATGAGATGAGGTTGCAGCGATGCGTCACGTGATTCTATTGCAACCGGCTCTAGCTAGGTTTCAGGATGAGTACCATTCAAAACGGAATGTGTATATATCTCATTTCACACTATCAGTTTTCTTATTCCCGCTATTGGTTTGTTTCTCAGCCCCACTTCAGTGTACTCGCTAGACGCGTTGCATTCCTCACTCCTGGATCTGGTGACGATTGATGCAAGTGTTTCGCTTTAGAGCCAATTTTAAAGAGTACTCGTAAGCAAAATCAAACGCATGTATTTAACCCGTTTTTACCCTATTCATTGCTTTTAATGTTTGAAGATACTTTGGTTTTTAAACGACTACTTTTTTACATTGAATTTTCTCGAACATGAAGCTATGAAAGTAGAGCTGTTTGTGTGCCCCAATTGTGATTTTTTTGATTGTCATCCCATCTATTGACATACACGCACACGCAACAATAATAATAATAAAAAAAAAAAAAAAAAAAAAAAAATTATACATACGACAGGTCGTATAAAATCTGTTGCATGAATGTTCGCGGTCCCACACGAACGGGATTTTCAGTGCTTTTCTCACTCTACACACTCCTTGAAAGGCATATAAAAATAAAAACAGATACCAATTAAAAAGGTTCTAAATCTTTTGGCATGAATAGCTCTACCAACTTCGTCGACCATTTTGATGTTGGTCTTCAGTCACCAGTTGCTGTAAGAGCCATTGAGCTCTGGAAATCAACCAGCTGGTTGCAAATTCTGGTTATGTTGATTTTAACCATTTTGGTTTACGACCAAGTGATGTATCAAATCAGAAAGGGCTCAATCGCTGGCCCGGCCTTTAAATTTTGGCCAATTATTGGTCCTTTTTTGGAAAGTTTGGATCCTAAATTCGAAGAATATAAGGCAAAATGGTACTCGGGGCCACTATCGTGTGTCTCTATTTTTCACAAGTTTGTCGTCATTGCGTCCACAAGAGATATCACGAGAAAGATAATGTCTTCTCCAAAATATGTTAAGCCATGTGTGGTCGATGTTGCCGTGAAAATTTTGAGACCAACTAATTGGGTCTTTTTGGACGGAAAAGAACATGTTGATTACAGAAGATCATTGAATGGTTTATTCTCACAGAAAGCTCTTGAAATATACATCCCTGTTCTCGAGAAACATATGGATGACTACTTAGAAAAGTTCTGCAGCTTCGACTCACCAAGAGAATTTTTCCCCGAATTTAGAGAATTACTTTGTGCATTATCTTTGAGAACATTCTGCGGTGATTACATTACCGAGGATCAGGTCAAGCTTATTGCAGACAACTATTATAAGATCACTGCGGCTCTTGAACTTGTTAACTTCCCTATCATTATTCCTTATACGAAGACTTGGTATGGTAAAAAAATTGCTGATGATACAATGAAAATTTTTGAGCACTGTGCTGCGAAAGCAAAAATTCATATTAATGAGAAGAACGGTCAGCCTGGTTGTGTGATGGACGAATGGATTTCTTTGATGAAGAAAGCTAGAGAGTCGCATCTGCAAGACCCTGAATCAAAACTTCTTATCAGGGAATTCAGCAATAAGGAGATCTCGGAGGTGATTTTTACGTTTTTGTTTGCATCTCAAGATGCATCTTCATCTTTGGCGTGCTGGTTGTTCCAAATTGTAGCTGATCGCCCTGATGTTGTGGCTAAGATCAGAGAAGAACAACTTGCGGTAAGAGACAATGATCCAACCAAACCTCTCAGTTTGGAATTGATCAACAAAATGAAGTACACCAACTGCGTTGTCAAAGAGCTGTTGCGTTATAGACCCCCCGTTTTGATGGTTCCATATGTTGTAAAGCAACCATTTCCCGTCACTGATGATTACACGGCCCCGAAGGGATCTATGATCATTCCAACTTTATATCCGGCTTTACATGACCCTGAGGTTTACCCAGATCCCGATTCATTCGTTCCAGAGAGATGGTTGAATCCCGTTGGTGATATGGAGAAGAGGAATTGGTTAGTGTTTGGTTCTGGTCCACATGTGTGCCTTGGAAAGAACTATGTCTTGATGCTTTTCACTGGTATGTTGGGCAAATTTTTAATGAATTCTGAGCTTCACCACACAATCACACCATTGTCGGAGCAGATAAAGGTATTTGCAACAATTTTCCCTCAGGACGATTTGATCTTAAAATGGGAAAAAAGAGATCCTCTCTCTGTCTGAATCGAACATGATGTCAGACACTGACTTAGAAATATTTTTTCCAGAAATAGTTGTTGATGTCAGTTCTTTTGTAGCTCAAGTGCCCTGCTCGAATTTTCTAGAACGAAGTCTACATATTTTTCTCATTTAGTTATTCAATTGATTAAAGCTGCTATAAAAGACGTTTTTAAAACTTCAACATGCTTAGGCATCGTAAGTGGAAGCCGAGATGTTTCCACCTCTTCCAGTCCAGTTGACATGAATCCATTCATCCTTCTTCAAGTGATCGTTTTCTTCACCTGGCAACACCTGGAAAGTGTGTGCGCCGAAGTAGTCTCTCTGAGCTTGCAACAAATTGGCTGGAAGCTTAGCAGATCTGTATCCATCATAGAAGGACAAGGCAGTAGAGAAAGCTGGCACTGGGACACCATGTTCAACGGCCTTGGCAATTGTAGATCTCCATCCTTGTTGAGCCTTAGTAACAGCATCCTTGAAGAATGGGTGGAACAACAAGTTCTCTAAATCTGGGTGCTCCCTGTAAGCAGAGGTAATCTCGCCAAGGAAGACAGATCTGATGATGCAACCACCTCTCCACATTAAGGCGATAGCTGGATTATTCAATTTCCAACCATATTCTTTAGCAGCCTCTCTAATCAACATAAAGCCTTGGGCATAGGAGATAATCTTCGATGCATACAAAGCCTGTTCTAAATCGTCCACAAACTTCTGCTTATCAGTGATTGGAGAAGCACCTTCAACTGATGGCCCTTCTAAGACCGAAGAAGCTCTCACTCTTTCGGATTTAAGAGCAGACAAGCATCTGGAGAACACAGCTTCGCCGATCAAAGTAACAGGCATGCCCAAATCCAAAGCATTGATTGCAGTCCATTTACCAGTGCCCTTTTGGCCGGCAGTGTCCAAGATCTTTTCAACAATTGGCTTACCATCAGATGGATCATTGTAGTACATGATATCTCTGGTGATTTCAACAAGGAAAGAGTCCAAAACACCCTTGTTCCATTTAGCAAAAACATCGCCGATTTCTTTGTTTGAAAATTTACCAACTCTTTTCAACAAATCATAAGCTTCACAGATCAACTGCATGTCACCATATTCAATACCATTGTGAACCATTTTCACGTAGTGGCCAGCACCAGCATCACCAACCCAGTCACAACATGGCTCACCATCAGACTTGGCAGCAATCGATTGGAAAATGTCCTTGATATGAGGCCAAGCTTCTGGGTGTCCACCAGGCATCAAGGAGGGACCATGACGAGCACCCTCTTCACCACCAGAAACACCAGATCCAACAAAAAGAATGCCTTTGGCTTTCAATTCTTCGAAACGACGGTTACTATCAGGGAAATGGGAGTTACCGCCATCAATGACGATGTCACCCTTGTCCAAGTATGGCAACAATTGCTCGATGAAAGCGTCAACTGGTTTACCTGCCTTGACCAAAAGAATGATTCTTCTTGGTCTCTTCAAGTTTGCGCAGAGCTCCTCAATAGAGTGAGCACCAATGATGGACTTGCCTTTGGCCTCATTCTCCAAGAAGTGATCCACCTTGGAAACAGTTCTGTTGTATGCAACAACAGTGAATCCCTTGTCAGCAGCGTTAAGGATCAAGTTCTGGCCCATAACGGCCAAACCGATCAAGCCAATATCACCACTTGCTTTGTTAATAATCTGATTTCCCATTATACGAATTCTTTCCAAAGCTCCCATCTCCAGCTCTAAAAACGAAGAAAAAAAAAAAAAAAAAAAAAAAAAAAAAAAAAAAAAAAAAAAAAAAAAAAAAAAAAAAAAAAAAAAAAAAAAAAAAAAAAAAAAAAAAAAAAAAAAAAAAAAAAAAAAAAAAAAAAAAAAAAAAAAAAAAAAAAAAAAAAAAAAAAAAAAAAAAAAAAAAAAAAAAGAGCGCATTCCGAACCGGCGATCGCCACTTTATAAGACATGACCAAGAAATGAATCAACAATTGCAAACGGGATTACAATCCTGATGCGTAAGGTAAAGGGGCACGTTCAAAATTTGAATGAATGCAAAAAGAGGGATGATTGGAACTTTGGAATAAAATTCGTATCAAGGTGAAAACGATATTTGAAAAACATACGTTGGATTAGACATTTTTGTTTCTTTCTAAAATTGTTATCACTTAAACTCTTCTCAGGAAACCAGTATCAATAAAACTTCTATAAGAATTATCGATGAATTGATCAATTAATTGAAGAAGAAAACAGGTTAGAAATCTGAAATTAATATAGAATCTTAGAATGCGAGGAAACAACGTGCATTTATATGATGCAGTCAGGATTACTTACTTTTGAGGATCCAGGTGCGACTCAATTCGAACACTTGCTATCCGCCTTTGCATCCTGATTTTTAACTATCTCTGCTAGAAAACCTTACTATTCCTTAAGTTCATTACACTTTTAATTTCACATGTTAATAACTGTTGATGTTTCGAAAGCTTCTCGAGACCAAGCTTGCCATAATGCGTGTTTGTGGCCTTATATCACGTGAGCACTTCGGACCCTGGAGGACCGAACTAGATTTTTACTAAGCAAGCAAAGGGCCATCAAGACGCGCCAGTTCCTCAAGTTTCAATCTTTCAGTACAAGTCAACATTCAGTTTTGCATACATAACCAGTAATTACTTCACAGTCTTATCATGAAACTGGGGTCGTCGCCTAAACTTCTCTTTGCTGTGAATCTCAATCCGGAGACTCTAAACACCATGAGAGCCCCTCACTCCACGTCAGTCCTGCACAAGTAGTATAGCAACTTGTAAGAGCAATCTTCTCTAAACCACCCAAAAAAAAAAAAAAAAAAAAAAAAAAAAAAAAAAAAAAAAAAAAAAAAAAAAAAAAAAAAAAAAAAAAAAAAAAAAAAAAAAAAAAAAAAAAAAAAAAAAAAAAAAAAAAAAAAAGTAAAAAGTAAAAAAATAATAAGAAAATAAAAAAAATTGACGTGAATTAGTAAAAAGAAAAATTAAATCAAATGTAGAGTTGTGCCTTGTGCCAAAGCGGTTTTGCAGTTTTTCGAAATAAATCTGGATAGGGATCAGAAACATTTAAGAATCTTGAAGAAACAGAAACATTTAAAAATAAAATAAAAAATTAAAGTATACAATTCTTCAGAAATGATCACTAGACGATAACTGAAGGCGCGATCAACATACCAGAGTTTGTTTTTCAGTTAGTATTCCATGGAATTGAGCAGCAGGCTAAAGTAAGTCACGTGGAATGATATCAATATACATGGAAAATATCAAATTCAGGACAACCCGAAAATCGCAAAATCTTTACTTCAAGTATGCCCATTCCAGAACCACATGGAGGTGTGCTTCAGGATCTTGTTGCCAGAGATGCGTCAAAAAAAGATGTTTTAGTCAAAGAAATCTTAGAAAAAAAACTTCCAAAATTTCACTTGACTGAAAGGCAATTATGCGATTTGGAACTTTTATTGAACGGTGGGTTCTCTCCTCTTCAGGGTTTTCTTAATGAAGAAGACTACAAGTCTGTTGTCAATGACATGAGATTAAGCTCAGTCAAAGCTCTGAATGGTAAAGGATTGCTTTGGCCTATGCCAATTGTTTTCGACGTACTGGAAGCTGATTCTGCAAATTTGAACGTTGGCCAAAGAATTGTGCTTACAGACCCCCGCGATCATGTCGATTTGGCGGTGCTCACAATTGAATCCATCTACAAGCCAAACAAGACAGAAGAGGGTGAAAAAGTTTTTAGAGGAGATCCTGAGCATCCCGCTATCAGGTACTTAAATGATAAGGTGAAAGATGTGTACATTGGTGGTACTTTGCAGGGTTTGACTCTACCAAAGCACTATGATTATGTTCACTTCAGGAAGACACCAAGCGAACTAAGAAAAGAGTTTCAGAATTTGGGATGGGATAAGCAAAAGATTGTGGCTTTCCAAACCAGGAACCCTATGCATCGGGCTCATAGGGAGCTCACTGTTCGGGCAGCAAAAGATATCGGTGAAGATGGACACATTCTCATTCATCCCGTTGTGGGACTTACCAAACCAGGGGATATTGATCATCACACTAGAGTAAAAGTTTACCAACAAATTTTGAAAAAATACCCACAGGGTTTGGCTACTTTGTCCTTGCTTCCTTTAGCAATGAGAATGGGTGGTGATAGAGAAGCATTATGGCATGCTCTCATCCGCATGAATTATGGCGTTGACCATTTTATCGTTGGCAGAGACCACGCAGGGCCTGGTAAAAATTCCAAGGGCGTTGACTTTTATGGTCCATATGACGCTCAAGACTTATTGAAGTCTGTCGAAGAGGAACTTTCTAGCAAGCTTAAAATCGTCCCCTTTAGAATGGTGACGTATTTACCTGACGAGGATAGATATGCACCAATAGATACAATCGATTTATCCAAGGTGAAGACCGCTAACATATCTGGAACAGAGTTAAGACAACGTTTGCGTGACGGTACAGACATTCCAGAGTGGTTCTCTTATCCGGAAGTTGTCAAAATCTTGAGAGATTCAAACCCACCTCGTTTGAGACAAGGATTTCTCATTCACATTAGCGATGACGACGAAACAAACATCAATGGCAATATTCTTGCCTTTGCACTTGAAGCAGCATTGAACGAAAACTCCAATGCACGTCGCATTACAAGAGTTCTGACGAACTCAGCGGACTCATTCTTGGTTACAGAGCTCGTAAAATCTGGTGCAGGTGTTGTTTTAGTTTCAAAAGATACAGCCCAGCAATTCATCCTGGAAATTGGATCTTCCAACACGCTCCTGATTAACACTCATTCCGACAAGTATGTATTCGAGGGAAAAGAGTTAGACGTGTCAAGTGCCATTCAAGTTGTCATCTCTAAGCTCAGAGATGAAGGCTTCTTTGCTTAAGATGAATACAAAATTATTTATATTATTATTTCTTTTCAAGTATCGTAAAAAATTTTGTACTGTTTAAATTATCAATTAGTCTGAAAATAGTTTTTTTTGTCTTTATCTTCATTTTCCCCTTCTATCTATTGAATTCTATTAGTTGAATTAAGCAAAATAAAAATTCTCTGTTCATCTTTATTTCTTAATCAATCAAGGAAGATTGTCCAAAGAACCTCTGTTGGATGCCAGAATGACCTATTTCGGACTTATGTTGCAGACATCGGCGTCTCGCTATTTCGGGAAAATTCTACTCCCAAAAACGCTTCATCCAACACAGCCACTGAATACTAACCGACTTCAGTGACTTTGCACTAAAATTCAAATTATATCAGTAGACAAATCTGATCAGTCGAAAAAAGATGGAAAAAAAAAAAAAAAAAACTAATTGTTCACATTCGATAGTCATTTCTTGTAGCAACATCAACTCTCAGGTACTGGTTGTCGATCACACTTATAAGTCAGTCATCCATGTACATCTCTCATTAGGATCAACCATCGGTAAATTTACTTGTCCCTGACCTTCAATCTTATTTTAAGAGTACTAAGAAAATTCCACAATCCCCACAGCCTGATGAAATGAAATATTTATTCAGCCTCGCCAGTACTAATGGTTTCTCTTTCCCGATTTCGAGAACTTCAGGCATCTATAATAAAGCCATTGACTTCAAAAATAATTACTGCGGAACTAATTTAAACCGGCCCAACATGAGTTGATTACTGAACGGCAAAAAAGAATCCACAGAGTATTAACGAAACAAGGCTTTATCTACCAAGAAAATAAATGGACCAAATGGAGCTATCCACGATCCACGTGATGTTAGACATATCAATAATTTAATACTAAATAAGCTATCCCCATTTTGTAAATGAGAAGGAACCGTAAGTATCACAAAACAAAACGTATCATGAAAAAAAAAAAAAAAAAAAAAAAAAAAAAAAAAAAAAAAAAAAAAAAAAAAAAAAAAAAAAAGAAAATAAAAAAACAAAAATTTATCAGGCTTCATCTCAAGTTATTGAAACAATATACGATATTAAAACTTTTATAAATTGTATTTCGTAAAATGAGAATAACTTCCAAAATCTTTATGCACATATACTCAAGCGTTTAGTTTTATTTATCCGAACTTCTTTCTTACGCCAAGTAGATACGAACATCACCGTTAATTTTAAAATTGGAGTATTCATTTTGTAGCCGATTATTTTTGTATAGAGTCAAGCATGAAAACGTTCTTGGAGAAAAATTACGTACTTCACCATCTCCATTTTCAATGAGCCATCCTCTATAGCACAGACACCCTGAGGCAAGACTTCAAAAGTTCACTTGGGATAACCAAAGCCTTATTCACCCCGTCTATAATCAATGCAGCCCATCCACTGACTAAAGCCACCTTAGGTTTCGCCACCCTAGTCACCAACAACAGATCGTTATGGCAAATAAATTCATCTTCTACGTTCAATTCTTACTCTAGTAAAGAAAAGCAGCGAGCTAAAGAATAATAATTTCATAAGTACCAGGGTTAAAAACGATTATAAATGATTTAAGTTTATCGCCGAAATATTACATACTAGAAAATATTGTTGGCAGATACTTAAATAACAATTCTGTTATGACACTTGATTGTAAACTCCACTGAAGTATTGACAAATAATACCTGAAATATACAGCTTAAGGTACCTCCATACTATTGCATTGCAAGAAAATAAAACTAAATTAACATTCAGTAGAACCAGACTTTAATAGTTATACAGACAAACGATTCATACCTGTTGTTATACTAACGGGAAAAATTAAAATGACTAATATATTTCTACTGGTTGAGTTCTAATGCTGCCTACTTTTACTTACTGGTTTTTTTTTTTTACGGAATCTCTAATGCACGTTTTTGCAACTCAAAGAAATTCAGACACAGTCCCGCTAAATTTATATTGGATTGATCTTTGCCTGGCGATTACCTGAAAGAAGGAAATCGTGCCATTATTACAAAGAAATCAAATGGACATTCGCTGCCCAAAATTCAAAATATTCCCTTCGCAACACAAAAGTCTGCAATTTTCCTCAATTTCTCCTGATCCAAAATCCTGTCTATTAAATGGACTCTAAGTAATGAAATTCGAAAATTAGGTCCCTAAATTCTTCTCTGTTTCTAATGTTAATTTTGAATACGTGAGTATTGGGTACTTTATGGGATAATTTCATCACGTTTATACAAGGATTCAATTAATAATTAAGTGTTAGAATATGTTTGAAGCATTTGTACCCTTTGGTTTTAGAGTTCAAAGTATGTCATTTCATAGGCCATGAACAGCGATAGTCAGTGTCGTAGCAGTATTGAGGAGATCTCTGAAATGTTAGATCTACAAGGAAGTCATTGCCACTATCTAGCTTTGCATTGTGTTTTATTATATGCTTCCGTGATGATAGGTAAGTTTTAGAGGTAGAATTTGAATATCTTGGTATTTGAGAACAGTTACCAGCATCTCAACTCTAGCGCTATTTAGTGTAGTGCCCGCTTATGTGAAACCTGGTTCCTCCTATAAAAAAAGATATCACTATAAAGATTGATTTTCGAAAATTCATTTACACAATACACCAATTATAACTAGAGTCATTGTCAGGTCTTTCTTTGATTAGTACAGTATGTGATTAAGATGTTGTGAAGGAAAGGATACCTGCCAGCACAAAATGAGTTGCGAATATTGGGGGCCTTCTCTTTTTCTGTTTCTCCTTTTTTTTATAATGCACAGAGCGTATTTGAAGACAAGAATCCAATTTAAATACTGTTTTCTAGCAATTCGGAGAATAATTTAAAAAATTACCAGATGAAGACCCAAATTATCCAAGAAAGCTCTTTACATTTTTTATGCAGTTTGGAAAGGAAGTGGTTATCAAATACAAGTTTTACATAATTAGCAAAATTCTGTGGCAATTGATCATCGAGGTACTAAAACTTTAATTTTTTTTTAAAAAAAAAAAATTCTATAATTATTTTTTTTAATGTCTTCATCAAAAAATAAAAGACAACTATAATTTTAAAGTTCATAAATTTAAATTTCGGCCGTGTAAAGATTATTTGTAATTAGTTTGTAATTAGAAAATTAGTTTTTATTGTGACCACAACAAGTCGTGGTTGGGTTGAGGAACCCGCTTGCACGATTTATATATAGTTTTTATTGAAATACACAGAGGTTTTTATTAACTTGTGATAAGAAAGAATTCATAATGTAAAAGGTAATCAACATGAGCTACTGCCATAATAGCAAAGAAGATAGAACAATTCACCTGGAGGCTCTCAGAAATGGAGTAGTTTCAGTACGTTTCATGAATTGAACATAATCTAGAAGTTAGGACTTCTTTAATCCCTAAACCCATTGAATTCAAGAATTTTTAGAAAGACATTACTGAGCAAGCTCTTAACAATACTCTGAAATCCGGCCCGATCTCGATCTTCTCGCCATTATAAAAACTTTGTACATTGACGCTCTTAACCCTGTATCAAAATACTGTTCAAATACATGTTTTTGTTTTTTTTTTTTTTTTTTTTTTCAAAAATAAAAAGAAACTCGTGTTTTGCGCGTCAACTACATAAGCAGCCAGTGACTTTGGCTGTTTTTTGCGAGGTTTTAATCCGTTAGAAGTATGGGTACCGACTTTGAAGTTGCTGAAGGAACTAGATGAATATACCATTCTACTTCATACGCAGCAAACTCAAAAGACTTTAATGATTGATTGCTTTGGGTTTCTTTCTTTTATATATATATATATATATATATATATATATATTTTGATTTGGCTTAATTTGTTTCTTGCATTGATGTATTTTGGCTTGAAATACAAAAATGGGGTGTGCATGTAGATGATCTCCAAGATAGACTCGCTTTTGTCTTCCTCATCGAGATCAATCGTAACGATCGGTTATACTTAATTTAGAAATAGGATCATTACAAAGTATGGTGGACCAAATGAAAGTAACAAATGAACCAGCAAAAGCTGTGGTTTTTGATCTTGACTACACCTTGTGGCCCTGTTGGTGTGATACACATTTAATACCTCCACTAAAGCCAGTCTCCGAGACTGCCGTTTGCGATGCAAGTGGTTTCAGGTTGGAACTATTTAGAGATGTTCCTTCCATTCTCAAGGACCTCAGAAGGCAAAAAATTGTGGTAATAGGTGCCAGCAGAACTGCAAGGCCTGATATCGCCCGTCAATTATTGCAGCTTTATAGAATTGAGGGAAGACCCATGATAGAATGTTTCGACAGCTTGCAATGGGGACAGGGATCTAAGATAAAGCATATCCAGAACGCAGTGCAAGAATTAGACATCTCTGATGTACTAAATACTGGGAATATCATTCTTTTCGATGATGAGTTGAGAAACCAGGATGTCAAACGCATAAATTGTCGATTCTGCCACATATATGACGATGAAAAAGGTCTAACATTGAAGCTCTTTTCGGAAGCTATGGAAACTCTACCATAGTTGAGAGTTTTTTCGCAAGCTTGTCATTGACAAGGGGTTGAACGTCTTTTTGGGCTTATAAACGTTTATTCACAACTAAATTGCATGCATGAGATCCGCGTGATTACTCTTCTTGAATAAAGCTCACAGTAAATATGCAGTACAAAGGGGGCAATATCTGGAAAGCGTGGGGTAGAAATGAAGCAAGTTGTTTGATGCCAAATGACTGAAAGAGTTCTATTACACATTGGGCTACAGGATTCCCATGGTACGGGTCGCATCAGTCATCAGGTTAATAAAAAAACGCTAAATGAGATAAATTCCAAACTTGGCCTTTTGAATGTCTTGTATGATACAACGAACGAAAGCCTTCTTAATCCGAAGAATCTAACTCGAACGACTGTTACCAGGTGGTCAAAGAAACATAAAACATTTGTACCTCTTGATTCTAAGGATGACTTTGATCAGTTAAGAAGAAGCTTGAAAGTGAAGAACAAAGTGAAGCTCGAGGTTTGTGGTAATAGCGGGTTTGCTTCAAAACTAGAGCCTCTGAACATGATGGTCCAAGATCTAGAGCAGGCTGGTCCTGCTATGCGGGGCATATTTCCTATTGAACATCATGTTGCTTGCAATGTGTGTTCCCGTGGAGGAACTCTTACCGAAATTATTGGAGAGAGGTTTAAATGTATAATTTGTGAAGATTTTGACCTTTGCTCAACTTGTTTCAGAAGTGGAAAAGAAATTGATGAGCATTTCCAAACACATCCAATGGCGGCCATTTCTGCTGTCACGAATAGCATCCTTGGTGAAACAAATGGCTCGGCATTATCGCCAGAAGTCAGTACCACAAGCTTGTATTCCTCTATAAGATTCTTGTGCCATGGGGAAACTCCCGTACCAAAAAATTCCGATGGTTCGCTGCCAGTTGCATTTGATTTCAATCGTGTTCCGGGGAGAGTATCACGTGGATCAATGTCCACAGATGACACCAGACCAGATCATCTAAGAGAAACTGTCTTGGATGGGGAGGTCAATGGTGGAGAATTAAAGATTCCACCGGCAAAACAGCAATGTAAACGTTGGTTCTCCAGAATCGTTATTAAATCTGTCAACCTTGCTCAGTTGATTATCAAGAATGAAAATGAAGAGGCCTTGGACTTGCGAGATCTAGTCATCACTATTAGGAATCTCTGCGATGAAGTTATTGCGACAAGTCACATAACTAGTGGACACGAACTTTCACCTGGGTGTTCTGCAAGGTTTAATGTTCGGGTTGGAGCAGGTCATTTGAAGTATCCTTTTAATATTCAGTTAAAAACAGCCTCATTTCTAGGAACTGCTTTATTCCCAAAAGCACTGGCTTTAGTTTGTTTTGTTGAGAATGCCCACAGAGATGAAGAGGTCAAACAAAGTCTTGAGACATCAAAGCTGGAACTGTCTTTGATTATTCCTAGACTTCTGCTTCAAAGCCTGTTGATAGCACCATCACTGAACATGGAAATTTCTCTTCCAGAAGATGAGTTAGGCTCTGACTATTCTGTAATTGATCTTGGTGGTTCGGATCCTGATAACTCTGATGACGCACTGGACTTTGAACTTTTGTCTGCGACAGAGTTAGAGTTGAGTGATACAGACGCTAAGGATTAATCTTAAATTTTTATCAATATATGAGTGTTTTCATTTTGGTGATAGCTAAATGTGATTTACATACTTTTAAAAGAAAAAACAAAAAAACAACAAAAAAAAAATATGACTTTCTTGTTTTTCTTTTGCCATTCATATTCCGACTTCCCGTAGCCACTCTTTTCAATTCTGTACAAAAAAAGCAGATATGACCAAAATTTAACAATGTCATGTAACAAATGTTGGGCTTTGTGATGACACTCTTAGCTGTGAATTAAGTCATGACACCAATAATAAAACCAAAAACTATGCGCTGGGAGGAGATTTCATACGTTTCATACTCATGGCACCTTAGTTAACACCAACTCATGCCTGCATTTAATATTATAAACTCAACTAGCAGCGTTCCTTGGAGGTCTCAGAGAATTAACAATGGTCAATGTGAAAGAGGCAGCCCCCGAAAGTGAAGGTATGTATACTTAAAGCTTAAACTTGAGGAAGTCAAAGACTAACGTCAGAGAAAAAAATCCGCCAAAAATGTGCTGAGCTAAGAAAGCGTATCACTGAGACTGAAGAAAGCAATGAGATTGCACTTCTAGCATTATCAAGAACTCGGACGAGTATAAGGCGGCTCAGACTTCAACATGCATTGTTGCTAGAGCGTCTTCAAAGTTCTATTCCAGAAGATGGCCTGGATTTTCTTGTACAACCCCCACCTCCTTCGTTATTAAGAGACTCTGTCAACATAAAAAAACTTTTACTGAGGAACGTTTCAAAATCGAACGAATCTAACCATTCAAATGTTGTTACAGAATCTGAAAATACAGCATCAATTAATAATCCCGAACTATGCAAGATAAAGGAAAACGCAAATCTACAATCAGACCCAGTAAATCAAGGAGCTGAAAGGCGAAGTGAACACGCAGGTGAAAATGTTTCTACTTTTGCCTCTAGGGGAGAGAAAGACTCTTCAGCACAGCACATTCAAAGAATCGAAGAGAAGCCTTCACATGGTCAAGACCCGGAAGGTACTGCTTTGTTGCAAAATCTTGAGAACAACTAACGACAAGATCTTATAACAGCATCCATGCCGTGTCATGTATCTTTATATATAATTTTTATGGATTGTTTCAGATGATTATGACTTTTCTCTTTTTTATTATAATGTTGCTCTATTTAATTGATATCAAAAGGAAACTAAATCACTAAAAGCGTTAAACAATGCGCTTCCTCTTTGGCTTATAAAGCCCATTTTCATCACGTTGATTTCTGTTTTTTCTAGCTCTCTCATGCTTCTTAATCTTACGATTAGCTGCAATTTCAGGTGCGGATGTGACTAGCTGTGCTCGTCTTGCCTTTCTCATCCTTCTTTTCTCCTCGTTATCTTGACTAATCGAGTTAAAAGTCCGCACGTAAGAGTTGGTACCCACCCTTTCTTTTATTTGTTCAAGGCATAGCAGCACAAGAGCCCGGATTTCTTCCTCATCAGAATCATCGTGGTAGGATGACTGTTGAACAGACAAAAGCGCCAGCATAAAATTCAGGAAACGCTCTTCTAACATATCCTCAGGAAATTGTTGTGTCAAGAGCGCCAAAATTTTTATACATGTCTTCTTGGTCAGATAATTTTCGTTTTTTGACGACAAAGATTTTAAAATCCCGCATATTTTGAAAACAATCATATCAGTGGCAAAATGATAAGTGTTCTCTCGATCAGGCTCAGTATCTTGAGATGAGCTGAAAAGGGTCCTATTTGAGATCCACCTCACAGAAATCAAGGAAATGCTCTTAGCGATACCTTCAGCCAAGCTTTCTGAAAGTCCAGGAGCACTCAATTGTCTCAAGAACTTAGAGCAAACCAACTGCAAATCTAAATGTTCTGCGACCTCCAGCTTTTGCAAAAGAATGGTAACAATGCGGGTGGTTAGTGACCTAACCCAAGAGTGAGGATATAAGAGACAATTAACAACCCACATGATAGGAGGTGCTTGGGAGATTTCTGTTTTCATGTAAATTTGGCCAAGAATTTCAAGCGAAACGTACACATCCTCCCAATCTGTTTCAATATCCTCATGATCTGGGCCAACTGTTTCCATAATTTCGCCGATAACGTGAAGAGCCTGTTTGTCGATTTCGTTCGATTGAATACCCCGAGTAGCAATGAAAGTTTTGTAGACGAGAAGGCCGCAGCGCTTCATCAATGCTTTACTTTTGTCGCTCATCCAGGTCGTACAAAGACGTTCAGCTGCAAGTGCTTTCTCCTCATCGATGCGCTTAAGAAGCTCTATCAATAAAGAAGATGCCATCTCACGGCATCTGGTCAGAGAGTCAGAAGCAAGAGAATTGCTGAGAGCAACAAAAAAGCTTGTCGCTATTTTGCCAATAATCGCATCTGATGCACGCAAAATGATCGAGTGCATTAACTCCATCATCGTTTCTCGGCCTGTCTGTGTTGGGTAGCTCAAATTGCTAATGACAAATTTGAGTCTTTTCTCTAGTCTTTGCTCACTCTGGTTGTAGTGCATCAAAAATTTGAAATAATTAGTACGACAAACGTCTCGAATCTCTTTATGATGATTCAGGACCATGATTGGCAAAAGCTTGTCCATTATATCGTAAACCTCCGGGATTTCAATGCGCCTGGATAGAACAGCTCGCAAGAAATTAAAAGCAGGGCTTTGACGCTGGGGCTCTTCTAAATCAGGCTGGATCTTCTGAAGCAAGTGTTTAATAGCAATAGTGGGAACCTCAACATTCTCATTGTGTCTAAGAATAGCTGTGATATATTTCAAGCACACCTGAGGTACCTCCGCATTAGTAGAAGGAGCACTCTGAAGTAAATCAAAAGCACGTTCAACAGTGGATTTAAAAAAAAGAGCTCTTTCTGAAGAAAATGGTATCTTTGCAAAGACAATGAGGAGTTTGAAGGACGCCTGGATAAGATTTTCATCTGAAAAAGAAAGACTTTCTTCAATCAAAGGAATGAAACCATCTAGATTTGAAACAGTAGCGATACTGCTATTTTTAAAGAGAACATCCCTGAGTAGTTCAAAAGCTAAAGTCTGGAAAGTTATGATGCACTTATTTTTATCCACGTCCATTTTATATTTCTTGGAATTCAAGTCAACCAAAAAATGAGACTCATCTCTTTGAGATGCTCTTGGTTTTTTCTCCAGTTGCTGAATTAAGGACTGTTTGTGAATATCATAACAGAGAACAAGGGTCTCCTGAGAATTTGATTTTTCGTTTTGATTGAGACCCTGGGAAAAGCGACGAAGAAGTTCACTCAAGTATTGTTGTGATTTCAAAGGAATATTTTCAGAAAGCAAAAGTTTAATGGGCCTCAAAAGTGTAAAGAAATTCTCCAAGCTTATTTTTGAAGCTAGGAGTTGGGCAGTATCAAAACTTTTCTTCGCTTTCACTTCCTTCATCTTGCTAATATACAGCTCAGCATCCTTATCTTGACCAGCTGCCCCAAAAATATCTTCCATGATAATATCAATGATTAAAGAACTCGAGTCATCTAAGTCTCCGTATTTCATCGATCCGTATGTAACAGTTAAAACGGAGTGAAGAGTGTAACTTAAGACGTGTATTTGCGAGCCCCTCGAGAGTGCTGCTTTCAATTCCCTTATCAAATACCTCATGTATGTGGGACCAATCAAACATGCCACTCTACTTAATTGTTTTCTTGTTGCGTCCCGTAGTTCCTGTGACTTTGAGCGCAAAACTTGACAGGAGCTTGTGAGAAGACCGGGTAATTCCAGCCTGACTCGTTCTTCCGAGGAGACCAATAAAGCTTGCGTTGCAGCCTCGAGAAGAGGTATTCTTTGCGCGATGGTTTCATCATTTCTTATCGAAAGTATCTTTCTTATAGGTAAGACTATATCGTTCAAAAGAAAAGTACCATCTTCAGTTTCAATAGGGCTAGTATCTTGATTTGACGATGTCCTTGTTCTCATCGCTTCACAGTGTCCTGTGACAAGTTGAACCACAATCCTGACTTTATCTTTAAGATCAGACTGCTCCGATTGCTTAACAGCCAGGAGCCACCTCCTCAAATAATGTTTGAATTGTGACGATGGTAAGCTTGAAACAATTCTTCCGTAACTAGTTTTCGTGTCCTCTGAAAGATTTCTTAGTTTTTCGTCCTTACAAAGAAGGTAGATCTCGAGTATAGGAATAACGTAATCGTTGAGACATTGCGTGGAGATCAGACTACTCCATTCAGGCACAGCTCTAATAGCTTTTTGTCGTTGAGTGATCTGTATATGATTGATGTTAGTAAAAAAATTTTCTCCATCGACGTCAAGTGTAAGTGAGTTCATGGACTCAAATCTGGGGAGCTGGAGTGAATGTGTAACGGCACACAGAAGCAAATGAATGAATCCTGACCTGTAATTTTCCTCAAATTTAAGACCTTTGCGTAACGCAGGATCAATTATATCAAAAAAGGCCTCTTGAAATTCTTCGACGTTTGATGATATCTTTGAACTTTCGACAAAAGCGCACAAAGAGGCAAGTGCTAAATCACGTAAAGCAGGCTCCTCATCGTAACGCATATAAAACAAAGCATTATCAATCAAAGGACGCCAAAATAGAGGTCTTAATGATTGAAAAAGTTGAGGAGTGAGTTGCGAAAAACCATAGATTGCACTATCAACATCGATAGATTTAATGTTCTGGCGTTTTGCTCTGTTCATCGATTCCAAAAGGCCGTAAACAACACTCGCATCTGGATATCTATTAGCAATGCTTTCAAAAGCTCTTAAAACGCATCCCCTTAACATTCCGTCGTCGTATAACCTTAGAGATGAAGAACAAACTTTGAAAAAGTCTGCAACAACTTCAAATGGTCCATCAAGCTGAGAAATGACTCCTGATATGGATATGAAAAGATTGGCCTTGTCTTGAACTCCAACAAAGAAGGCGGGTTTCACTAACGCCACGGACGAGGCTTTTATGAAGGACTGTCTTGTAGAATCATCATCAATAAAACCCTTATCCACAATGAGAAGTAAAAGCGTAGAAGACCTCCAAATGACTTCTTTACTGTTCAGTGACTCAACAAGCCTTGGGAGTGATTTGAGAAGACCATCAACAACAACTGCCAAAAAAGATATGAAACGATTACCTTCAGATTCTTTCTTTGTCATTGAAGAAATACAAAAGTCTAGAATTTCAACAAGAACTTCTTCCTTGCAATGAACATTATCGACTAAAGCCATGACAGATTTGACAATAGCCATATCATCCATTAAATAAAGATCAAGAAATGTTTTTCGTTCAATCCATTTTAAAAGAATTTGCAAAAGGGAAGACGACAGCTGTGTGTTTTCCTCATGAAAATGAGCAAGTCGAGGCTGTATCACACCAGTATACAACACGGATAAGACAGCAGACCAATCGAAATTATCACCAATGTAAAGAGAAAGTACATTCAAAGCACGCATCGCAGAACTTCGAACAGTTTTCAGGAAGCTTGCATACTGAGGAAACTCAGTTTCTCGATCTGAAAAAAATTGAGTAGCAACCAACGCAAAAAGAACCGGTCTTACTGCCACTCCTAATGCATCTGCATGCGTGTAACCAACTGATTCTGATATATCGGTAACCATGTTCACAAAACCTTGCATATGTTTAATTGTAGACAATGATAGAGAAGAAATCAGCATGGTCTCAAAGTACTGTGGCCATGGAATATTAGAGCTCAAATCCTCAATGAAGCGTCTTATATGATGAGATGACAAATTTGGTAATGCAAAATTTAGCGTAGATTTTACTCCAGCTTTTGAATGTCTTTTGGAGCTTCGAACCTTTCCTAAAAGTATTCTAAGAACAACAGGAATTACCTCACTTGATTCCTGTTCAGTGATCTGGTTTTCAGAAGCCAGCGAGAACATGCCTGCAAACTCATCCTTGAAAAGTTTATCATCGAGTAAATTTTTGAGATTATCCCTATACTTATTGATGAACTGCACTTTCAAAGTAAAAATGGAGTTCAACGCAGCAGCTTGTAATTCAGGTTTCTTAGAAGGCAAAAGATTCAAAAATAATGCTTTAAGTTCATCACTCACACTAAGACGACTTAAATTCTGAAGGCTACCACAAATGGAAAGCATATCTATCTTCTCCTGAAGAGTTGCATCACTCAAAAGCCCGAATTCTTCATCACCGAACACTTTGAGAACAAGTTCACCAATCTCCTCAGCTTTCTTATCTGCGATTCGAGTATTTGATTTTAAGCAAGAAATCAATCGAGAACGCACTAATTTCGAGTGATACTCATGTTCCGTGCCAAAGGATGACAATGCTTCTGGGTCAGTTGCTTTCAAGATTGATATGTATTGAGCCAGAAATGTCCCTAAGGTATCTTCATAGTATGCTGCAGACGCATCATCACTGCATGTATCAGAACGAATTTCAGGTTCTTCGCTATCTGAATCCTCACGGACGAAGGCTTTCTGTATCTCATTTAATAGTTCATTTCCGAGAATGCTTAGAAACAAGCTCGAAGAAATGATCTTCAAGCCCTCATTGACAGCCAACCAGCTTGGCTGGAAGCTATCATGCAACAAACCAATTGTATATGATGACAATACTATAGAAGATTCTTCCAGCGGCTGCTTGAGTTCGGAAAATGTCTTGAAAAGGTTCCTTATGCGCATTCTCATTTGACTCGCATTTGTGACTGTGAAATCAATGCTATCAATGACCTCGAATTGCTCCAATAACTGTGAGGTATCTAGCAGTAAACCAGGTACTTGAAGAAGAATCCTCGAAGACTGAGTTCTCACTGACCTGTCAGCTGTCTTTAAGTTACCAATTAATAGCTTCGCAGCTTCAAGCACCGAACCAGGATATTTGGATTCAATCTCCGAACCATATTTACTGAGGACAACCTCCAAACCCTTCAAATAATCTAAAGATTTGCAGATCGCACCGTATTGAAAAGAAGAATGCAACACATCTGTAAGACTGTTATCCAAAGTTTCTTCTCTGACAGTTCGTAACAAAAGTAAACCAAGACCCCAAAGACGAGCACGTTGCTCTGGATCTGGTATGTTAGAAGAACGCAATGACAGAGTTATTTGTAAAAATTGAGCAGAATTAATATCAGCAAGTTGAAGACATCTTAATCTCCACGATATTTCTAGGACTGATGCATTTGGTGCTATATTCAAATCGTTAATAATTTGATTAGCAATATTGGAGGGTAGTCTAAAGCCCTCAAGCCAGCCATTTTTTGCCACAGAGCTTTGAATGAGAACACTCAACTTAAGGAATTCATCAGCATCACGAAGATCAGTAACAGTATCGTGCAACCTTTTTTTAACTCCCAAAGCTTGAGATTTGATTTCCGATAGATTAATGCAAGATTCTAAGAATTCTAACCTGTAACTTCCATGCATGAGTTGTACCAGATGCCACATGGAAGGGAATAGCTTGACTAGATCATGCAATTCTGCATTCCTGAAAATTAATGTAAATAAAAATATGATTTCCGTCCAATAAACCAGGCTTATTTTGGGTAATGTTGACTCTAACAGCTTGATGATCTCATGAATGCTCAGCCAGTCTTTCAACATTTTTCCAGACTTTGCAAAGATGCATGAAACTAGAATTTTGAGAAGTTTTGAAATCGCAGTGCATGATGAATTCTCTTTAAAAACTATAGAAGTCTTTTTGAGAACAAACAGATAAATTCTATCAACGTGCTCAGCGGAGGCATGTGCCACCAAACGAACGATGACAGCGGAAAGGACTCTAGTAAAACAAAAACTGGGATCAGATTCCTCAAAGCAAATTTTCCAGAGTTGCTGCAAAACTGATTTTGTTTTTGAATGAAAGCTTCCATTTGAATTAGTCATTGTCTCTGAAATAAGAATACATAAAGAATCACGGTAAAGATCATTCTCAAGAATCTCGTTTTCTTGTTCTTTGATTGCATGACTGAAGAAATTTTCCATATTTTTCTCGGACAGCTTCCGCAACAAGAAGGACATCGACTCAGCACAAAATCTTCTCAAGTAATCTTTCTTGGAGCCTGAGAAAATAGGATGAAGTAACTCAAAGGTAACAGTCAAATCTTCAGAGAGCTCTTTGGAAAGGTATTTAAAAACAAATGCCAAGGAAGTAAAGCACCATTCGAGCTTATTCGAGGTATTCTTCAAATTCTGTGAGTCATTTATGTTTGCTGAATTTATAAGCAGCAAAATGCACCGCAAATAGCGTCCGTAAAAGGGCATGAAATCTGGACCAAGATCATGAGCAAACTGGGTCATCAATTCAGAGAAGGCCTGAAGAGAATATGAATCATCTTTGGCCATAAACAGCTCAAGCAAGGAGAATATCTCTTCTTTATGAAGAATGATCTGTGCCAACGATTTTGAAAGAGGCTCGACAGCATCAGCAAACTCAACAAAATTACCACTAATGTTGATTTCAAGCCAATGCTTAAGGAAGGCGTCAAAATATGATGTATCGACATAATCATGGGCTCTCACGGAAAGCTTTGCATGAGGATCAATCTTCAAAGAATCAACCCTCTGCCTAAAAGAACGAAATGAATGCCTGTGCTTTTCACCGGCCATTTTTTAAAATGAAAAAATCACAAGTTCAAATGGTTTTTATTGACACGGTGAAAATTGAATGGGTAGAAACTCTACCAGAACATCCTTGTCTCATCGCATGCATCGCTCTCACCAATACTGTCTGCAGGATACACAATCACAGATGGAGGGGCACTACAATCCAGATTCAACAAAATGCGTTTAAAGTGGCAATTAATGGTATTTGCAAGAAAACCCATAAAAAAAAAAAATTCTCAGTAGAAGGATATATAGAGATGTTTTTTCAAGCAAATTAATATCAAATTTCGTCACAGAGATTAAAAAAGCACAGTTGTTATTTCTTGTAACATGAAATAGTCTGAGAAATGGACCTTGAAAGTTTTGTGCAGTATAATAGATCAAGAAATAAAAGTAGTACCTTGAGGCCCTTTTCCTCCATATGAGTAAACGCTCCGAAGTTACCCCCTTGCTTAATCGCAATAACGAGAGTCCACAAAACAGTTCAGGACTAGATCAAAAACATGCCAACAGAAGTGAATCAAAGCTATCCAATTCTTCGAAGATTGGGTTACAAAGGATAAGCAGAACGTCCCAAAAACTTAAATTGCTTCCAGAGGACCCACCCAATTTCAAGGACGACACGAAAGAGGACATAGACTCCGATTCTTTACAGAACGATTCACGACATGGAGCTGTATACTCTCAAGTGACTCGAATTACCGATAAGCCCGCACGGAAAGATGCCGAAATTTTAGGCAAACTGCACCGAGATCTATTACCAAGAGTGACAGCATATTGTACATCAGGGTCATATAGGATGAAGGATATAATTCGTTGGCTAAAGGACCGTAAGAGGATTCACAATACAATGCCTAAGTTGTTTGATGAGTGTCTATACACACCTTTCACATATAAGGATTGGCGCAATGATGTGGAAGATGATTCAAAGAAGCTTATACGATTAGCTGATGATGGCGGGGAGATTGAATTTGGAAGAAAAAATTGTCTTTTCATATTCGAATATGGTGTAGTTATATTGTGGGGTTACACCAAAAAAGAAGAGGCTGCTTTTCTAGAGGATTTAGCTAGGTTTGAGAGCGAGAAATTATCTGCGGAGGACATCCAAGTTGAAGAATTTAATTATTACATTACGACCTCATATCAACCCAGGATTTACAATGACTTCATAACCTTGAGAGACGATGCAAACTACATGCTTAAACTTTCCATCTCTCACGCGCTAGCACAATCGGTCAAGATTTCACTATTCGAAGAGTTAGTTGATAATACTATTGAGGACACTCAGGACATTCCACAACAAATTGCACAGACAGGAAAAGTTGAGATGACACGAGATGAAATCATGAAATCTATAGGAGAACTTTTCATTTTGAGAATCAATATCAATCTTCATGGGTCTGTGCTTGATTCCCCTGAATTGATGTGGGCTGAGCCTCATCTTGAGCCAATTTACCAGGCTACCAGAGGTTATCTTGAGATTAATCAGAGAGTAGAACTTTTAAATCAAAGATTAGAAGTTATTTCCGATTTGCTTCAAATGTTGAAAGAACAACTTGGACATTCTCAGGAGGAAAATTTAGAATTTATTGTTGTGGTGTTGGTTTGCATCGAAGTACTTGTGAGCATAGTTAACATCGTCATCGATGTCCTCACATATTGAAAATTTAATGTGATTTGCATGACTCACTACATTTGCTGTAGCGGTATGTTTCAGAAAAAGACAATGATTCGTCAAAATTGAGTAAAAAAAATCAATCGTGCATAGTCTGGCCAGCCGAAAAAGCCAACCTGACAGCAATTATTATTATGCAGGCATTTACGCCGAGATTACGGCAGCCACGAGATGTGGCTAAGCAAAATTTACTAGCCGCGAGCAATAAAGAGGCGAGTGCATTCGCACTCGCCACGTTTCTTTCTTTTAAAAAGTGCATTTGCCGCTTCGTAAATTCTCGACCTCCGTAATTGAAAAATTTCATAAAAGAAGGTATTTTCCTTTCATCTTTCGTTCTGAAAATTTGGCACTTTCTTAATATTGGATTATTCGATACTGAGATTATTTGAGACATACATGGATATTTGATTTTGTCTTTCTCCCTGAACCCTAACTTATTTAAATAAAATTATGGTTACCTACAATACAACTGAAAACCATTTAGAGCCAAACTTAGTCCGAACAAGTACCCTATCGCCAGATTTCATCCGAAAGCACATCGACATCGTGAATACCCCCATTCGCCTCAATGTCGCACCAAATGTGATCGATATGCAGAGGGGCTGGAGCGAGGAGGAAATTTCGAAGGAAAGGCGCTTAGTCGAGCTCAAAATTGCACGCAAGAACTACGCGAACTTTGATATCCTGGCGAGACCTATTCATCCATCTCTGTTCTCTGAGAGCGGTTCTGATCCAGTGATTTCATGTATTTACTGGGAAGAAAAAGGGGTGCACGTTGTTACCTCCGTGGACATGATTCTTGTGCTTGAATATCTAGTGGGCGAACCTTTTTCAATCGAAGAGAAGAGCAGAGTTAGGAGAAACCTACAATTTTTAAAGCCCTACACTATCACAAAGTCCTCACCAGAAAGCCGTCGTCTTTTCAGTTCCCTAATGTCAATGGAAAATCCTCGTCCTCGTAACATAGAAAAGGGACTCAAAGTTTTCAAATGGACAGATCTCTTTGTTGCCATAAACAGAGTTTTATCAAAGTATTCTTCGAACCCGAAAACAGTTGCATCGAATCAGCATCTATATGTTTCCCCTGGCATTCAATATGCTTCCAAACCTTTCGACATAAGTGCAAACGGAAGCCTGTCTAATTGTTATCCTCTACGAGGCCCAGCGAGTTCTAGCTTCACACGAAGTGAAACAAAACCCTCAGCATCTCCCATTGCATCCAATACCTTCACAGAGTTACCTAAATCCTTTCAATATGGGGATGGCGACTGCCCCTCATCCATTTTTGAACAATCATGCGGGAAACAACAAAAACATCCCTTTCGCGAGCAGGAACCGAGATTCTGGCATCTACGACCAGGGAGCTTACGGACACCTGCGAGCAATCCCTTCGGATTTCAAATCGCACAAGTATGAGAGTGACATGAATGCACCTGAAACATCAGAGACTTCAGGTTCATCCACAGATTTATCTCTTAAATCAAAATCCCAAACGGCTTCAACGTCATTGGGTGCATCACTTGACGAGAAGAGTTCTCTGGGCCTTTCGAGTAGTACTGAAGCAGCCAATCTCGATGATGGATCAGGATCAGGTTCAGACGATTCAAGCAACAAGAGTGAATCCAAGTCGAATCATAATGCTGGCGGTGAAAGGAAGCAAAGGGGATTTGGCAAAAGCAAATCACCTACCCCCATACTGGGGCTGCATTCCCCAACTTTGAAATACCTTCCTGTTCAGAAGCTTTCTACAGCAAACATGAAAAAACACGATATGGAGCTTGCGCAAATGCGTCCACTGCCCAGGGAAGGCTCTAAATTCACCGATATTGGTGCTGCGGCTGCTGCAGAGCAGGGATCGAGCAACAGCAACACTAACTCCAGTGGTACCAAGAAACGAAGAAAAATGAGGAATAAGAGAAAGAAATTGAAACTCCCCGTCATTTCGTCTTCATTGGACAGAAATTTCCCTCTTCCTAATCCTAAGCAAATTGAACTTTACTCTCAAGGGTCTGATTCGGTTCATCTAGATCCACGGCCTTATTCAGGCAAAGAGAGCTCCACCCCTGCTAGCACTGAAAATAGCAGTACTGAAAGCTCTAGTCGGTGATGTTTAATGCATTTAATAGAAGAATGAACAACATTAATTAATATACATTACGTGGTCAAATTCAAACTCTTTATTTATTAAAAGCGAATTCAGGAAAACTGTAAGCCCTATTTTCGTGTGAAACTTCTCACGCTCTCGATCACTGGTTTTTTCCCAGGTTCAAAGCGAACTTCGTTTAAGTAATCTTCCGGTCTAGTGTTGGAATTATGAACGGAGTAATTCTTGTCTTCGCTTTCCCACGGGTTCCGCAGAATTGATTGTAATAAAATAACTCGGGGTCCGATAACTTTAACAAATCCTTTACCCCCGTCCAATAAGTCCTTCAAACGAGAAATAAACCTGGTTAGATAGAAGGATGCGTTGGACAAGATATAATTCGAGAAATCAAGGACGTCTCGTAAGTTTTTGACTGAGGAAGGTCTTTGGATAAAGGATGTCTTAACATCTCTAGACACAAAGTTAGTCGATGCTTGAGACACGCAATTTTGTAAGTCGTGGGGCCCATTCACAGTGAGAGCAACAATGTTATCTTTGTCAACAAAGATTTCTTCCTCATCTTCTACTTCTAGACTATAAAGCAGACCATTCCCAACTAGACCTATCTCTCCCCTACCACTAATAAATGTATATCCAGCTTTCAATGGCAGCCGAAGTCCAACCTGTACTCTTTTTTGTAGGTTTAGTTGTTTGAAAAGTTTGCGAGAAATTGAAAGTGGCATTTTAACCCTTGTAATTCGAAGAGAACTCCCAGAAAATACCTGTAAAGCATTACGCTTGAGTACGGCCCAATCCTGAGTCCCATCAAGAGAGACAGTCGCAAATGCACAGTTTCTGGATTTAGTCGAGAATATACCCTTTAGAGAGGCACTTATAAGAGTAGAAAATGACTCAGTTGATATCAATTTTGTATAGCGAGATGAATGACCACCGAGAAAAAAGGACTTCACTGGCTGAACCCATTGAGTAGAAGCCATCACCCTGTTTTCTTTACCTTGAAGCATAAGCAAAGCGCCAGGCCTAACAAATATTGGTACAGATGGTGGAGATAAAACTGAAGCAACAGCAGGTGGCATCCCCAATGCTTTCATCTCGGTTCGGCTATTTGTCTTTAAGTTAGGCAATTTCTCGACGTCAATTAGTTCTTTACCAGTGAGGCTATTCAAATCATTTCGGGAGGAGCTTATCACATTGGAGGACTGTACCACTTCATAGAATCGAATAAATGTTTTATTCGCAAATGGAGATTTCTTCAACATTAATGATTTTCGAGGTAGTTTTGATTGTCAAATGTGGAGCGTTCGCGAACGTTGAAACACTCGTTCCCCGATGTAAGGGAAGAAGGGCCACAAGTTCTTTTTTAATGATTAATGATCTAAGTATATATTTTTATTTACGTATATACGTATCTATATATTTGCATGCATATGTATTTGTTGATTCGTTATGGTCACTTTTTCCTACTTCTATGTTGTTCAAGTGTTGCGTCTTTCCATAAATAGTTCGCTGTATTCGTTGCAGTTGTTTTACCTTCGAGAGCAAGAAACCATATACCTGAAGGTTCACCGTGAGCCAGAATAGACTCAACAATTACTCCCGTTTTGATTTTTGGCTTGATATGCTAGCGGTAATGAATTTGAGAAATCTGTCACCATACTCATCTGCTGGTATTGCTGAGACGGTATTCCTGCTATGATTTATGGATCTCCAAAACGTTTCGAGTCTTTTTCTGAATGAATAATTCGTGAGGCAGTCGATGACGCCCAAGTAATAGATGACCTTCACTGGCTCATTTTCTTCATTTGTCCCCCGGATACCACCATCATGACCATAAAAAATATATTTAGAACGACCCGGGAAGACCTTTGATGGTAAATCCATCCCTCTGTCAATATCCCTAGGATTTGTTTTCATTAAATCTGATTTAGCATTTGACTTAGGATCAAATACCGACAATTTCGATATTCCAGAGGAGTTACCCTTACCAACATCGTGTATTCCCAAAAGAAGCGAGTAATCCATGACGTTTATTTTCTTGAGAAGCTTTACATCAGCCTCCAATTGCTTGAGAAATGTGTTGCGTTTCTGCGGACCAAACTTGATTGATTCGTGTCGTTCTAGCCAATTGACGTCTTTCAAAGTTATGTGTGATAAATCACTCTCACCTTCAGCAGGAAGCGGAACTTTTGCATACCTTCCCCATGTGGACCCTTTAAGATCATATTTAAAATGTATGTCCCTATGGGGCGGAAATAGGTTGTTCATCACAAGGAAATGTATTTTTTTCATACCTCCATGAACTTTGAGTCTATGAAGGCCATAGAACTGCGAAATAAGGGTATTAGGGTTCAGTTTGACATGAGAGTAATAATCTTTTAAGATTTTTCGTAGTTGCTTATGCTCTGAATGATGAATAGTCTTGATAATGAAGCGAAAATCTCTTGAGTAATAAAAAAACGAGCCGCTTTTGCCTGGTGATCCCAATTCTGAGAGAATGTATTTGCCGGTTATTGAGATCAAATAGTCAGCTGGATCGATTCCAAAAAGACTTCGTAGCTCACGAAAAACTTCAGGGCAATAATCTTTGAACTTGAAGTCATACTTTGATGATGGAGTCAATTCATTCCCATCCATATTAAAAGTAAGTTTCTTTGTGGACCTGAAATCTTCGTCACTCAACTGCTTCATGACTCCCGAGCACCGAGACACAGCAACACGTATTCCTGTCAACATATTGTAAGCCATAACAAAGTTTTCATGCCCTTCACTTATTTTCTTGCCAATGAAGACCTCTTCATCCTCAATAGTATTCTTTCTCTGCTTTTGTAAATTCCGTTTCAAAATTATCAGGTTTCTCATTCGAGAAATTTCGGTGTTGAAGGAATCCTGAGTGGTGTCCCTTTGAATCCTTTGGATATCCATACTAGTATTTGATCTGAAATATGGTGGAGTACCTTGGACTTTTGATTGTGTTCCATTCACTTTGTTCAGATTGGTTTCTTGAGGCAAGGACCTTCTCGGTATATTGAAGGAGAAAGAACCTGCGACATCTCTGTGGCGAGATGATGGCGGCGGAGATGTATGTCTTCGCATTTTAATAGACTCTCTTGGATCTTCAGTTCCATGTTGCTGCGGTTTAAATAGCTCGCCACTATCACTTTCATCCCCTCGCCTTCGGTGAGACAATGTATTTACACCCAAAGAAAAATAATCACCCGGAACAGTCGAGGGCTGTATATCACATGGATTTTGATTTTTTGAGCTAGGATACGTTGACTTGGGCGACAATTTGACATCCGACTTTCGTTGTCCTGGATTATCTCCATTTTCAGGTATTGATGTTGGATAAGTTTCGCCGCTGTCAGTCTCCGACTGTTCCGAGTTATTTTTTAAGATGGAATTCGATGTTGGGGTAAGTGGCATTTCGTTTGCCAAAAGGGTCTTTAACTTTATTAGATGCTTGTCGTTTGGAGTTGTCTGAGAGCCAGCATAATCCTTCTCGCCGAGAGAAACAGGGTCTAGCTGCAACATTCTCTACCAGTAACCCCAGAGTTTTCATTCAGATATTAGAAAACCTTCGTTAAAAAATGCGGCTTTAAATTCTGAAAACAAAAAACTAACACTTTTAATTCAGATAATCGAAGTTTCGTAAGAGTAAAACAAATTATTGAGGACACAGAAATCAACATCAATTCAAAAAGTACTGTATATAATTTACAGGTGCCGAGAAGAACTCCGCGCCTTGGGGTATCTAAGTCGAGTGAGTGCTAGGTTCTACTGCAGAAATACTGGCAAGCAGAGAAGTAGAGCGTTGCGGCCAAAAATATCTCGACTTCAGCGTTCATTGAAACAAGAAGTAAGACGCTAGTATTGCCGCTTGACGAAGCGATCAATTTTTTTCTAAAAAAAAAAAAAAAAAAAAAAAAAAAAAAAAAAAAAAAAAAAAAAAAAAAAAAAAAAAAAAAAAAAAAAAAAAAAAAAAAAAAAAAAAAAAAAAAAAAAAAAAAAAAAAAAAAAAAAAAAAAAAAAAAAAAAAAAAAAAAA
>JAJMDB010000046.1:0-45294 GCA_030573315.1 Osmozyma mogii
TTTTTTTTTTTTTTTTTTTTTTTTTTTTTTTTTTTTTTTTTAAATCTCCTAGAGAGTGTGACCCCCCGGCCCCTTCCAAAAAATGTGAAAAAGAAAAATCGTGAAAGCATACCATTTCTTTCCATTTTTCTTGTCGAATATCTTCATTTTTTTTTTTTTTTTCTTCGAACTTATAGAGTTGACAAGACTGGTTGTCACCTGATCGCATCTCGCCCGAATTCATTTGCACCTAAGAATGTCTACATGAGCAAGAGATGAGAGCCAACAAGAGCTGGAACAATCAAAGAAAACAAGGTAATTGTTCCCCGGTTTTTCTTCTCAAGGTTGGACAAAGCATTACTAAGATTTCAAGGGATGGACATCCTTGGTGCATTGACTTACGAGAATACTAACTTTCTATCTTCAAGGCCATTCTCTTAAAATTCGACTATCTCTTTTGGCGTCTTGAAGATCTTCCTGTCATATTCTAGTAGTATAGTAACTTTTTTTTTACGGGGTATCCAAAACTAGATTGTGTTTCTCAGTTTCGCTCTAGTTCTCATTGCAGGACTGCATTGGTGCTTGATCTCGAAAACGAAACTTTCTCGTTGTCGTCGTCCTTTTGTCCAGCGACCCGTCAACCTAATTCAAGTACCTATAATTATGGATGACATCAGCCGCTCTCTCCTTAGATTTGTTGTCAGAGCTTTCCACTCAAGACCTTGCATTCTTATCATGGATGCTGTCATCCTACATTCTGTCCTCTCCGAAGACGATCTCATATACCTTCTTGGAATAAACAGGAAAGAACTCAGAGCATATTGTAACCGCTTGGTCGAAGAAAGGTTGCTATCTACACATATTCAAAAGGAGGAAAACGTACACCAGAGGCTTGCTAATAGGACATATTACTATGTTCACATCACAGAGGCAATCGATGCAATCAAATGGAAAGTCCATTCCATTGTTTCCTCGATTAAGGACGAGATGTCGCAATACGGCAATCCTCATGGATACGTATGCCCACGCTGTTCTAAGAAAGTGAGCCAACTAGATGCTATATCTCTTTTGAGTGACGATAAGTCCAGTTTCATTTGCGACAATTGTGGCAGTGTGCTTATTGAGGATGACTCGCTGCTTAAAGCGAGCGTCAAACAGGAGAGACTCGAAAAGCTTATGATTCAGTTGGATCCGATTATAGGTTACTTAAAGAAGGTGGACAACAGCGTAATCGAGGACAACAACTTCGAGATGTCCTTAACCAAGGCCATTCCTGCCCAGTCAGGCTCCACTTCATTGTACAACTTGTCGGGACGGACTTCAGGCAAGTCAAAGGGACAGATGTCCCAATCGCTTCAGAACGCAGCTTCCAAGGCGAATGCCACCTTGCATGTTTCAATCACTGCATCAGACGAAAACTACGAAAGAGAGCAGAAGGAGAAAGAGCTCAGAAGACAAAAGATGGAACAAAATGCTCTTCCATCTTGGCACTCTGCATCCACTGTCGGCCTGGGTAATGCATTCAACAACGTGGATGAAGAGGAGCAGAAAGATGAACCCACGGTTAAAGAAGAAGAGAACACGACCGTTAAAACCGAAGAAGGTCAAGAACAAACTAGCGGTACCACAGAGAATGAGCATGTCGATGACGCTGAACTCAAAGAAAAGGAAGCACAAGACGTACTTGCCGCATATTATGCAGACTTGGCAGAAAGAGGTGCAGAGGAGGATGAGGATGATGATGACTTAGACGAATTCGAGGACGTCGACGGACTATGAGTACTTCTTCAATTAATAAAGAAATAGAAAACATAGTACGATCATTTGATGATCGGGCCCTACGTAGTTACCTTAGTCTCTTGACTCACATATGCGCTAGCCGCGTGCATCGAAAAAATCGATCACCGGAGATTTCGCAATGCGGCTTTTACTGAATAGTCTCAGCACGAGGAACCACCTCTTCTATAGAAAATGTCCAAGGAGATAAAGGTATGTGCTCGATTAACTTCCTCCAATTTACCGATTGTGTCACACAGACAATGAATAATACTAACCCCAGGCTGACCCATTGCACTCTTTCATCGCTGGTGGAACTGCTGGTGCCATTGAAGGTGTTATCACTTACCCGTTTGAATTTGCCAAGACAAGACTACAGCTTGTGAGCAAGACATCGACAGCATCGAGAAACCCATTGGTATTAATATACAATGTCTCCCGAACCCAAGGAATATCCGCATTGTACATAGGATGTCCTGCTTTCATTGTTGGAAACACGGCAAAGGCATCAGTAAGATTCTTGGGATACGGCTCAATCAAAAATCTTCTTCAGGATAAGAATGGCAAATTGTCAGGACCCAGAGGTGTGTTGGCAGGCTTGGGTGCAGGTTTAATGGAATCAGTTGTCGCTGTCACTCCATTTGAGGCAATTAAGACAGCGTTGATTGACGATAAGCAGACTGCAAAACCAAAATACCAGAGTGGGTTGATTTCAGGTTCTGTCAAACTAGTGAGAGATTTAGGATTCAAAGGAATCTATGCTGGTGTTGTGCCAGTTTCTATGAGACAAGGTGCTAATTCTGCTGTTCGTTTGGGCTCCTACAACGCTATCAAGACCATGGTTCTGCAGGCCACAAACACTAAGCCAGGTGAACCACTTTCGTCTGCTGCAACGTTTGCTGTTGGTGCTATAGCTGGAACGGTTACTGTGTACACCACCATGCCTATCGACACGGTGAAGACAAGAATGCAGTCTTTGGAAGCTTCAAAGCTTTACACTTCTACAATGAATTGTTTCGTGAGAATCTTCAAGGACGAGGGACTTTTGACCTTCTGGAAAGGTGCCACGCCGAGATTGGGCCGTTTGATGTTGAGTGGCGGTATTGTCTTCACCATTTACGAAAAAATGATGGTCTTGTTGGCATGATATTTTATTGTATACTTATTTAGATATATCTCTCAAATGACTAATTCCGCTCATGATGCTAAGATTTCAACTTTAAACCTCTTCCAGCGCTCTCGGAGCCAATATCTGCTTCTCCTTCTGCTTCACTTTGTAATAATCAATTTCCGCTTTGATGATTATGAACAAACCAAAAGCGATAAGACCATAAGCTAGGTATGGTGTCTTCGTGTTTGCAAGTAAAACTGAATCTTGCTGGCTGAACATCAGCAGGTGGAAGCTGTCTACCTTACTGCCGGCCTTGAATGGCGTTGACTTTGTGATGTCAAACTGGTCTGGGTCGTCGGGCTCATATCTCACGGGGATTTTATCTGATCTTCCAAAATTTGAAGGAATCCGATCGTACCCAAACATTATAAACATCACTCCGAGACCTGCTCTGGTGCCCTGCTTAGCAGCATGCGACGTATGAAGCAAATAGCACAATATGAACCCGACAAGTTGAAATGCAACCGTGACCAATGCATTCCATACAAAGTTCGCAAGATTTCCGACAGAAAGACCCTGAACAAACACCTCATTCTCGTACATGGGCCCGAGCATGGTTGTTTCCCAATATTCGGGAGAAGCATCAGCAGCGGCTTCTTCATATGTTGGTGGATGCTGCTCCTGAGTCACTCTTTCAGCCTCAGTATCGGGCTTGGCCATAAGGTTACGGAAAACTCCGTCAGTACCTTGCCCCACGAAACTACCCGGAAGATTTGCCTGCATTCTACCGGTTTGTAAGCCATTATTGAGCCTTTCATAAGTCTGTCTCACTGGAAAAAAGTAGTGGATAACATTCATGACTCTTTGCTTCTTTGTAAGCGGACCTCTCGGCACTGACGGAAGTTCTTGCTGGGATGTGTTTTGGTGCAGTTCACTAATAGAAGAGGGGTTCCCATGGTCTGAGGACAAGTTCACCGAAGAGCCCTCAGTAGCATGACTAGGCATTTCAGGTGTTAGAAAGAGGTCTGAGTCTTGGTCACTGTCATCGTTCTCTTCATTGGATGGCTTGGGTTCTTTATGATGAGCCTCCACTTCTGGAGTTTCCTCCGAGGAGGACTCGGGTACTTGATCCAACCTAGAATACTTGAGCTTGGACGGACCCTTTGGCGACATCCTGAAAATGTTCTTCACTTGAATTTATTTTGAGATACAACAAAAGATGCACGCGGAGTGTGTAGCCTTTTCTTTTTGAATGCAAGAGTGTCTTTTCTGTATGTTCACTAAACGTCTCCGTAAGCGCGCATATCTACAGTACCGTGATACTCTTTGCCACTGCGAACGATACGATATGTGTGAACGAATCCACAAGCTTGGTTTTCCTAAAAGGGATAAACCCAAGGACTAGTAATATAGGACACTCAGGGCCCCTTGTAGTTTGCGCGAAATCCTTTCGACTTTCCACAAAATCAATTGATCAAGGAAGATTTGCCCCACGGTCTTTATAGGGTCACCACCTGTGATAGGAACGCACAATGCTTTGATGAGTAGAATGGTTGAACTATGATAAGAAAGTGATGGGGAGCCAAAGAAACAAAAGCTGCAAATAACCCAGTTTGCAGGGATCGCTGTGGCTTTAGTGTTTACCGGGATACCATAGGAGATAACAGATGACTAAATTGGTTTTGCATTAAAATATGCATTCGAGCATCAAGAATCAGTCTAATCAATTTGCGTCTGCGTCCTCGGAAGCCTCACTTCAGACAACATTGTGAAGGGAACTTGCATTGTTCAACAATGAATACGGTAACTCCGTCGAATTTTTTAGTTGTGCACTTGATAAGGCAAAATTAGGTCTATCCAAATTACTATAAATTTGTCACCCACGTTTTAAGCATTTTATTCTTAGTTGTCGATCGCATGTGAATTGTCCAGAAGTCTGACGCTTGCGGCGTTAACCAGGAAACGGTGCCTGGTCACTCACTGTACAATTGTCGACTAATAACACATTTGGCACGAGGACAAGAAAAGAAAATTGTATTTAAGTTACAGGACGCCCATTTCTAACCCTCAACTTGAGCACTTTCCCCCATGCATTCGTCCCCAATCAAACATACTGTCAAGTCGCACACTGTATTGAGGTTTGCCAAATTTGCGCACAAGGTGTCTACTATGTGTACTGACCTAGCTGGTCTTAAAATGTGAAGACCACCGCGGGTATTGAGAATGTTTCGTACGAGTGATGACTGAATCTCATGACTGCGGCATGGGTCTTCAGATTATTGGGTAAATATTATTAATTTTTAATTAAACAGTATAGCTTGATCGTAGCTGGATAGCATCTCCACAAACTTTGAGACATGTGGGGACATCAATAGCCATGTACAAAGCTTAAAGCCGAAAACGTCAAACTTTGTTCGCATTGTTTGGGTTTACGCTTTCTGCATATAGATCGAACTCGTGGGCTATTAAACTTCGCGGTGGACCATGTGGGTCTTATTTTCCAAGAAATGGGGCCCCACATGGGGTTTGAAAATAATCGCATAGTGTATACCTTGACCGTAAACAAATAATCCTATCTTAGTTCATAAAACCGTTCTTCTCTGTCTTTGAGTGTTAGGAGAAGCATCCTTTTTTGTTTTCTTTTCCTTTCAGCTGCTGGAATTTTAAATATATATCTTACAAGATAACACACGGAGCACTTGCAGCAGATGAGAAGCTTAATTTTCCTAATACCAGCAGTCTATTCACTTAATATATTATTGACCTCGATTGACTCGTGGGTATCACTGAAGCCTAGATATTTATACAAGAAACTCAAAGAACAGGGGCACAATGTGGTATATGTTGGCCCTCTCTTGACCGAAGCAGAGCTTCCTCCTTTGCAGCCAAGTCTGGGCTCGGAGCATATTTTACAAATAACAGGCCAGGCCGGTGGAGACTATAACCACTTATTGCCTGCAAACCAAAAGTACTATCACACTGTTAGGAAAATAAAGCAACTCAAAAGAGGTGCTAAGAATACCATCAGAAGAAAAGACTCCCAAGAATTTGATGCCGCTTTCGAAGAGCAGCATCTCGTCCAGAATGAGGTGTACGGTCAAGATAGACTTGAGCCCTCTTTTTGGTACGTCAGTGGCCTGTCTTTAGAGGCATTGACGATTGCGTTCCTGGAAATTCTCCCCAAATATTTACCAGACTTTGAACCACAGTTGGTGATAATTGGTCCAAACAGCGGACTCCATTTAAGTACGCCTAGGGCCGTTCACTCTGAAATTATCTCTGACGACTTACAACACATGTCGAACAAAGCAGAAGCCCTTACAGAGCTAGCACACATTTACGGGAAATCTTCCATCGCAGTTTCAATGGAAGATCATGACAATGTCTACTACCAGGATGAGAGTATTTTCAACCCAGAGGAGCGGACTCACGAAAAGTCCTATAAAACAAATTCCATCTCGAAAAACCTTTTCTTCGTTAATGAGAAAATGCTGCATCTCATAGACTCCATCGGATCATCACTCGATCAACTATGGTCGCTTAATGTTAACTTTCCATCGATGAATCACCCATATTCACAGTGCACCACAAATGGCGCATCAGGTCCCGACTTTGAGGTCGTGAGCACAAATTCCATTAATACTCAGACAATTGGGAAGATCGTCACTGCTCCTAGTTTTTCTGTCGAGAAGAACTCCTTGGAAGCTCGGGAGTCCCTCCATTTCAAAATTTCACAAACTTTGAACAAACCCACACCACTTTCTAGCATTGAGTTCATGAGATTACAGCACCTAATAGCCGATCCAGATGTGTCGTTCAGAAAAATATCTGACAACGAAGAAATTAATTCAGTATACACGAACAAAGAGGAGCTGGCTGCTCTTTCTTCGTGCCAAGTCTCGTTGGCTTTCAACCACCTCATATTCGGTAACAACATAGACTCCGACCTTCTTAGAGGCAATAAACTTTAATGATAATATACGTATTTATTTGGATCTTTGATATTTTTTATTAAACTGTTTTCTTTTTTTCTTTTTTTTTTTTTTTTTGTCCATTTTGTGAAATAAATGCAATTGAATGTTTACGTGTATTCAGCTCTAAATATTTAGTCCAGCACAATAATATGTTGGAGGTCTTTACGACTTACTATTTCGTTTTAACAGCATTTCGTAAGAAGCCAACTTAACGAATACGGGTGGCCACAATGAAGCCCCGACCCTCGTTTTGCAGAGCAACATCGGTGGTTGTGCAGGTCAATCCAAGGGCATCTTCATTCAATTCACAGTTGGCAAACACTTTTCCCTCTGAATCAAGTTTTTCCCAGCCTGGTTCGAATTTCAGCCCTTGAGCAATCCGCATACCGAATGTCTCTCCGGCTTTAACACCGGAAGGGACCTTCCACTGAAAAATTGCCACGGCTGGGTCATCCACAACCTGTTCGATTTTAGGACCCTCAGCGGCGAAAGCTGTAAGGAAAAGGCTGGTAGCAACAGTTAAAGAAAAAAATTTCATGACAATAAAGTAGTTTTTGAAGTTATCAATACGATGAGTGAGGGAACTTGCGTTTTTTTATAATCTGTTCCAAATGAGCTCACTCACCTTAACAAGGACGTAAGAACATGCCTCAGAAAATCTCGTTTTTGGAATTTCCTAGCTAATTGGAAAGTCCGCGCGGTTCTAGAGAACAAATTCTCCCATTGCGAATGGTCAGAAAATTGCAGCCATGCAAGTGAATGCCTCTTTGTTGATTCCAGAAATTGTATGCACACCCACAGAAAAACATTCTTTGCTCCTGGTTAGTCTGCGGCTGTCGATTGACGACAGATCTGTAATGATGGGCTTTTAATTCTAAGGTGGATAATGTCTTCCCCTATTGATCCTGACCAGAAAGAGGCGAAAGAAAGGAAAAGGAAGACGAAAAACAAAAAAAAAAAAAAAAAAAGAAAGCTTTACGATGGTGTTTCCAGTTTTTTAGTATTTGTAAGTCTTGTTTGAAAAGCAGGTACTTTGATAGCAAATTAGGAGGAGATACAGACTTGGATTCTTCAACAAGTCACTGGTGGAACTTGTAGTTTTTATAGTTGTGTAAGTAATAGTATTGTAAAGAAGATTGAATGGATGTCACTGATAACGGGCTACTGATAAGATCAAAAAAGCGGTCACGTGTAAAATTCCAGAAATGACGCACTTTGTGCCAGGCTGCCAGGGGACCATACTTTTATCCTGTGCGTCAAACGTGAATCAAAATGTCAACTCTTATGTCAGACGAACTTGTTTATCCTGAAGTTGATAGAGGGAAAAAGCTGCATAAGTTGGGCACTTTATCATGTGTCTCTCTTATTACCAACAAGATGATTGGAACTGGTCTATTTAGTACACCTTCTATTATTTTTAAATACTGTGGTGGAAATGTCACTCTATTTTTGAGTCTTTGGCTAATAGGGGCTTTCATTATATTCAGCGGATTGTTAGTATACCTCGAGTTTGCATTGAATTCACCCCTTAAAAATGGTGGGGAGAAAAATTATCTATTAAGGGTTTTCAACAAGCCAAAAGGCCTCAGCGGATGTATATACGCCTTTCAGATGGTGATTTTGGGATTCAGCTCCGGAAACTCTTTTGCATTTGGTAAATACATTTGGTTTGCTCTCTCAGGGGAGCTGATAGGCGAGGATCATTGGACCTCCAAATTCATTGGTGTTCTTTGTTTGACATTTTGCATTGCATTTCATATATGGCATCCCGCCAAAGCAGCATCTTTTTTTAACATTTTAGGTGTTTTCAAAATTATTATCTTATTTCTTATTATATTTATCGGGTTTCTTGCAGCTCTTAACATTATAGACATCCAATCGAGTGCTGCAAACAACACGCAGGTATTGGGACCTACCCAAGCTTCTGGAAGTATTTATTCTGTCTCTGTTGCATTGCTTCAAATTATATATTCGTTCAAAGGGTGGGAAAACGCAAATTACGTTCTTTCTGAAATTGAAAACCCCTATCACGTCCTTACTATCGCAGCTCCATTGGCCGTTTTGCTTGTTACTGTCTTAACATTTTTGGTCGTTATAAGCTACCTCATAGTTATTCCAAAAGATGAGATTCTTTCGAGTGGAGTGCTTGTTGCTGGAATTTTCTTTAATAAGGTATTTGGTGAATCGATAACATCTAAAATTTTGCCATTGCTCATTGCTTTGCTGACTCTTGGTAATGTTATGGTGGTGACGTATGCCCACTCAATTGTCAACCAGGAACTTGCGAGAAATAACTATTTGCCTTTTTCAAAGGTATTCCAAAATATTAACTCCTCCCTCATTTTACATTGGTTTATTAGCGTCATAATCTTGCTTGGTCCACCTAGCTCGGAGATTTATGAATTTGTTGTGAATTTGTATGTGTATCCGGGAACTTGGATAAATGTGTTCATAACTTCTGGGCTTATTTACCTAAAACTCAATGCGGAAAAAGAAGGCTGGGGCTTACAACAGCTCGAAAATATGGAACCAGTTGATACACCCTCCTTCCCTCAGAGGCTTTCGAATGACAACGACGATGGGTACACGGAATTTAATCCGCTAATGTCGCGCGCCAATAATTCCTTGGTCAAAAAGTTCTCTGTTCCATGGATCTGTGTCGGCTTATTTTTGGCGGCAAATCTTTTTCTTGCCTTGTTTCCGTTCATACCTCCTCCATCGAAATCGGCGCCTGGTGCTATCCCTTATTGGCTCTTTCCCGTTGTAGGGACTGGATCTCTAGTAATTGGTGGCCTCTTCTATTTTAGTCGCCAAGCATACTATCAAAGAGTATACAAGAGAAAGCCTCTCTACGAAGAAGATTACGGATTTAGACATGGAAACTCTTAAACAAGGGAGGAGATGTGGTCAAGGCTCGCCTTGGTAATCAATATGCAGGTCTTTTGTGGAGTGCATGATTCAGTTCCTCGGTGCGATCAATATTTTCCTCAAGAACCATTCAAATTCAATAGCATTTTAATACAAATTCTCCGACAAGATGTCTCATTTTAAAGAACTATCTGATTCTTCTATCCCACAATCCATACTCGTCGATGATTATAAGCTTGCCTTAAAGCTATTCATGAATAAGGATTTTGCTAAATCATATGAGCTTACACAAAAATTGCAGAGCGTGAGTTTCCGAAGCTTGCAAAGAGGTGATTTGGATGACGAACTATTCATTAAGATCTTTGCATTATACTTGACACTTGTTGGACTTTTGATAAATCCAGCTGGTTTGACAGGGTCTTTTCAAATTCCACGGCCAGAGAAGAAAGAATTATTGAGCAAAATTCAAAAGGGCTCTTTTTTACAAGATCTAGAGGAGATATACGGAAACACTTCACAGATTCCTACCGAGCTTCTTTACCAGATTGGTCTTGTTGGATTTTCGTGTCGCAATGAGCTCAATAAGGAGAATAACAGGTTTCTCTTGGAGCAATTTGACACACTTTACTCGGAAATCAATTTCAACAAAGATCCCGAGGATAGATACATGAAGCGATTGGCAGAAATGTACGTATTCAATGTTTTACCAGAGTTTGAAGAGTTCAAAAAGGCTCATTCAATCTTGCACGCTAACCCATTATTGGATAATGAGCGTGGTTCAAAGAAGTTGAGTGAAATAGAGGAGATGAAGAAACAAGAGAAGAAAGCAAAGGACAGAAATGAGAAAGAAAGATCGCAAAGGGAGCAAAAGAGAATGGAACAATTGAATGAGAAGAAAAATGAAGCCAAAGAGAAAGCGAATTTGAAATACAAGTCTCTTAAACAAATCAAGCAGACTCACGAGTATGAACGCAGTTCGAATACTCCTGAACCGCATTCCGATAAAAATCTTTCATTGGAAGCTATTAAAGAACGCTTGCTTTTGATTGCAAACCTAACCAGAGGATACATCAAGCAAAATTCGCCTGTCATAGTAGTGACAGCTGTGATTTTGATTATCGCAGCTAAATTTTTTAAATCCAGGAAGATTAATGCAATGGAACGGGTGCAAGATTTAATGAAGATGGCCTTCAAGATCACATATTTATAAGAAGATTGGAATCTCCACAGCACCACTTATAGAAACATCCCTCTCCTCATCATCCTCCCCCTCATTGTTCGAACGCTTTTGTCTTTTCTGTTGAACATGTCCCTCATCAGATATTTTTGATTTAGGATTTTGAAACGAAGAATACGATAAATTCTCCGTAAGAGCTGGCTCTTTGACGGGAACGACGTGATGTGGAGCACTTGTGTTGAAAACATTGTTTTCCAGATTATCGTATTCTTTAATGTGATGGTAAAGCTCATCGTCGAAAATGTCATTGACATCGAATTGCACTGGACGATCAAACTGATCATTGTTGCTGGACTTTTCTAATATGTTGAATGTAATCAAAGAACCCAGATAATTGGATGCAGCAGTGTTTTTACATAGCAATTGTAAAGAGAGTGTGCCAGCATTGTCTTTCATAATTTTGCACTTGGAAGATATTTTGACAGCTCTAAATACCTTCACAAAGATCTGAAAAGATACACACGTCAAGATAGAGCCTTCACATGGAGTCATTTCGTTCTCCACTTTTTTAAAGATCTGGAGCTTCTCTAGCATAGTCTTCGTGCTTGGAAAAATAAGTTTCAGATAACCAATTGCTCCCCTGGAGATAAAATTAAGCTGGTTTTGAGTTTTCGTGCTCATTCTGTCACAGTTTGATGCATATATAAAAAGGTCTTCTGTACCAACATGCTGTAAATCTGAGAGAAGGTTGGCTAAGATATCACTCTTTACAATTATTTCCGATTCAACAGAATCATGGTCCACTAACAAAGCATTGCTTTCTTCATATAATGGCTGGTCATAAGGATACTCAAAATCAGTATAGAATGTAGCAAACTCAATCTTCTCACTCATCAACCTATCTTCGAACTCTATAACTAAAGGGTGCCCTTCACCTTCATACTTGATGAAGCACACAACACTATCCGAGCCTGATGTTATCGATGTTGTTGGGTTCTTGGTTTTATTAGCAGCGGTCGAAGAAGCGGCCATGAAAGAGTCACCGATAAGCAGAACATCCACACCTATTCTCATGTCCCTCGGTTCCAGTTGAGAATCAAGGCGAGAAGGGAATTCAAGATTGAAAGTTGAAAATAACGAAGAGTCAATAGTGAGCTGAACATTAGTGATATGGTTATGCTCAGCATAGAATGCAATACCAGTTTCTGAAACAATCATCAAGGCTTGGTGATTGATTTGAGTGATAGTACTGAGGATATCCGCCAAATGACTGACATGAGTGGTAGATGCCTGGAATCGAGAGGGCAGGTTCTGGGAGGAACCACCAATAGGCTCACTTCCATCAGGAGAGGACGGTATAAATAGTTGAGACATCGTCACTGTAATGGAGCATCGCTGCAAAGTTAGCTATGACAAGAATCCTGCATCTGAAAAGAAGGCGATAAAGATGGTGAGGACGTAAGACAAAATAACAAAATAACAAAAAAAAAAAAAAAAAAAAAAAAAAAAAAAAAAAAAAAAAAAAAAAAAAAAAAAAAAAAAAAAAAAAAAAAAAAAAAAAAAAAAAAAAAAACATTTTCTATCGATGCTATATAAAAAAGTCGTTTGATTACTGTGTTGCAAATAAGAGAAACGAACAAATATGAGAGCTAGCTCAGTAGACTGAAATATAGTTATCAATCCTGCTCTTCTGGTTCTGAGCAATACACTCGGCGATCCAAGTGATGTTTCTTACTTCCTGCTCTTTAGATCTCAACCAAGCCCAAACCGAAGACAACGTAAATTGTTGAGTGAAGGCATTTTTATTGTACTGCATCTCCAAGTAATAGAACCAATCCTCAATTCCCTTCTGGCTATCAGCTTGGGAGTCACTGAAGAGCTCTTTATATTCATCAATGGAATCAACAACCAGCTTGACCTGATCCACCTCCTCTGCTTGTGCCAATTGGTTATGGTAAACTGGGTACAACTTGCCATTCTGAGGGAACAAAGAAAGTTTGTCCTCGGGGCTTAAATCGGGGTTATGCAAGGAGTTCAAAGCAATGTTGATGACTCTTTTGTCAGCCTCAAAGCTCAAGAGCTTTGTCATAATCTCCTTATCAGGACCATCAAATTCTTCCTCGACAAATTGGACGAAAGCCTCAAGATAATTTCTGTATAACCTATTGCGAACAATTTCGATATTCAAATCATCTAAGTCATTGATGGTCAAGCAGTCCTTGAAGAAAGGCGCAAGAGGAGTATCAATTAAAACGGTGTCATACAAGGAGTCAATATCGGTGGCAATAGACAAAGTAGGCAAAGTGTCAAACCATCCCAATGGATGGCATTTAGGCAAGATTTCAGAACAATCTCTTTCATGTAGAGTACCTGTGATCATTAAGGAAACATTGTCTATCATGTAACCGTAGCTTATGAAGTCCAAGAATTTAGTCAACTTGCCACTGCTCTGGCTTTTCAAGTACTGGAATTGTTGATATAAAACCACGGACAATTTTTCCTGGATAACAGAAGTGGATAACGGCCCGCCGTATGAAGCCATAAAGTTGCCGTAGTCAGTCGCCGACAATTGTAGCTTGAGGTCCAGGAGATTGTCACACTGAGTTAAGTTGACGTATTGATTGCCGGTCAACAAGCCATTCCTATAGCCACGGACCACACCCTCGACATAGCCGTAGTCAATATTAAAAAACAACCCCTCCATGATTTAGTTAACTAAGCACTCTCCGATTATTGTTCGAAATTGGGAACAGCACCGGTCGTGCGTATCTATTTCTGTATGCAGGTCCACACATATTGATACCTGATACCTTGGCTTTTTGCAAGATCAGTTTCGGAAACGGCCACTGTCATCAATAAAGCTTTTGCAATTGAAACATTCATTTACAAGAGCTACATTGGTTTCAATTGAGATAACTTCACACTTGTGGCTTCCACAGTGCAATTGAATAAGAGTCAACTGGGACAGGCTTCTCTCAGAACATCAAGAGATATATCGCCATAGTCTTGTAAGATCGTTTTTTCCTCGAAGCATTGAATCCTGATTGTAGCACGATTTTGTAGTGCAGTTGAGTTTCCCCGTGTAGAACTGTTGCAACCGAAAAGCGCGATCTGTACCGACGCACATCAAAAAGCGCTTTCTACGTTTTGGCGTAAAACTCCAAGAGCATCCACATTCGCCACAATGTCGTCCTTACTTCTTGAGACTCTTCAAGATGGATTGAATACAAACTTGTCCTCGAAACTAGAGAGTGATCCAAAACTCCGGCAAGAGACGGAGAAATACCTTCAAGACATTCTAGTTTGTGAGCAGTTACTATCAACAGAGAGCTTCACCACCACATCAACATCAAGAGCCGGACCTGGGGACTCACAAAAGACCTTAACAGAGGAAATTGCTGACTTAGACTCCCAACTGCGACAAGCCGAACTTCGGTTGGCATCTGTTACCAACCAAAACCGTGATCTTATCGTTGACATCAGTGAAGACTTGAAGAATGTGAACACGATGATTGAGGCTGACTTGGAAGAGAAAATTACTTCTATCAACAGCTCCTTGACATCAATGAAAACCACGGTTGACGCAAAGGCTGTGGATAAATTTTCAGCTGCTATAGACTCGAGCAACTCTATACTTTCTAATCTTGATTCTATACTTGACATTTATGAACTTCCGGCTTTATGTGGTCTTTGTATAATGCAGGGTAACTATCAAGAAGCTCTTGAAATAGCTACCATGATAAAGATGCTCCTGATAAAGTTTCCCAACTTAAAAACATTCCACCATCTACAGCAACAGATCGACAAAGCCGTGGATGTCATGGTGAAAGGTCTTATTCGTCTTCTCAACACAAACTTGAAACAGTCTAACCTCTTCAAAATCTTCCAGATCCTCAACCGTCCCAACTTGTTGTATTTAGAACAATCAAATCAAGGTCAGACGTTCTCTTCTCAGGAACAGAAACTCGCAAATAACCAAAGATTGAAGTTGATTTTTCTTAATTCAAGATTTAAATTTATCACCAATGAGGTCAACGCTCTCCAACCCCTTATAAAACTCAAAAATGTCACCTACTTAAAAAGGTATATTGAAATATATCGAGAACATCTCTTCAAGTCTATATCTGTCTTCTATGCGATCTTCGGGAACTCCTCAGAGTTTGGAGAAGATGAAAGCGATAAGCATTTGCTCAGCTCTTATATCAGCAGTCTTGCCCACTTGTTGGTACTGGAAATCAGAGAACATTTGCCTAGCATCATGGAGAAAGAAGACGAGGACAATTTTGAGTCCAAAAATTTGACAGACGGAATCATTTTGCAAATTATTTATCTTTGCAGATCCTTGTCTAAGCATGGCCTCGATTTCGAGAGTCTCGTGACATGGGAGCTCTGTTTTAAAGAGCCGGTATTGATCTCAGAGGAAGACTGGACAAGAAATTTGAGCAAGGTGAAGAAGTTCAGGTCGTAACTGATCGTGTCATCATATCAACATAACACTATATTTATACAGCAGCATTCATGGAATTCAACCCAAATAAGAAACCCAACTCGGCTCTTCCCAAGGAGCTGCTCTTTTTCAAGGCGCTCGGATCTAGCGCAGAGTCAACAAGCTCTTTCTTCCGTTTTTGGAGATCCATTATTCTATCTTCAACACTGTCTTGTATCAAGAATTTGTAAACACGAACAGGCTTTTTCTGACCAAGTCTGTGGGCTCTATCCATGGCCTGTTCTTCGACAAAAGGATTCCAAAAAGGATCCATGATTATAACATGTGATGCACATGTAAGTGTCAACCCAACGTTACCAGCCTTCAATGAAAGAAGAAGCACTCTAGTATCACCAGAGTAGAATTCTTTAATGACATCATTTTTTCGATCAATATTCATCGATCCATCATACCGTAGAAATTTGATTTTTTTCTCTTTGAAAACCATTCCCAACAAGTCGAACGTACCCGTGAAATGTGAAAAAATTATAATCTTATCGTCGACAGTGGTTTCAGTCACGTCCTTCACCAAAGACAAGGTTTTTGCCATTTTGGCAGACGTGAGAAATCCACCATACTTATCCGTCAACTTCTTTATTTTTTGGGCCGTTGAAGTGGTATGCCTGGATATGCTTCCGTATTTTCCCTCCAATGTTTGGTAGCTTGCACCTTCTAGGACAACCTCGGCATAGACAGAAAACTCGATCAAGTCATCTGGTGTGACTTCCTGCTTACACGACGGGCAATTGGCGATATAATTACCAGAAGCGTCTTCCTGAAAAAGGTCATCAATACAGCCGTCACAAACCATGTGCCCGCATGGATGTAAAATGATGATCGAGCTTTCATCAACAACATCGAAGCATATAGGGCACGTTAATTGTGCCTGCTCCGGTCCCTCATCGACATCAATAACCTGAAAGTCATCTGAACTGTTCTTCCGTAAATCGTTCGAGATCCGTTCACGAACGGAAGAATTTAGGTTTTGACAACAGGAATACATGGTTTTCCAATCCAGATAGCGTGTTTCTCCCATCAACCTCTCCTCTGTGTTCATATCTCCAACTTCCACAAGATACTGATGAATGCAAGCTTGCCGAAGGCGCAAAAGTAAGGTCAAAATGTTACTACTGTTTCCCTGCGACTTCATTTGCATGAGCTTCCTTGCCTTCTTTTGAACACCTTTTTCAAGTTCCTTGTAAAATTCTTCTTCTTCCTTGCCCATACTAACGTAGATAAGATCAACAGACTTTTTAGGAAGCTGAAGCAAGGGTTTCCCATCAATTTTTGAGTCTTTTGTTCGGCGTAACATAATAGCTGCAAGTATAGCTCTAAGTTTCTGCATAGACCGGTTTCTATCATAATCATCATACGCACCATTAGTAGACTTAATTGGCACTGAAATGTCGCTCTTGAATTTCTCCTCGTTATCATACGGTTTCGTTTTGAGAAATCTTAATAACGGATAGAGTTCATCAATGCTATTCTGCAACGGTGTACCAGTAAGGCAAAGACGATGCCGAGCTTTAAGACAGGCTGTGGCTTTAGAAGAAAGAGTTACCTTTCCTTTGATCAACTGAGCCTCGTCGAGAATCACACGATAAAATTCAGTACCCAGTGAATAAAATGGAGACACATAGCTGCGCCCTCCAGAGCCGAGGTCTGGTAGCACATTTTGCCCTCTGCTTACTTGGGCCTCCTCAAGTATCTCAGCAAAATGGTTTTTGAACTCGGATGCTAATGTCGTGTAAGAAGTCAAAATGACATCGTATCTTTTCATTTTTGCGAAAGAAGAAAGTGCTTTCTTCTCCAGGCCATGAAAGAAAGCAACTCGGGGCCTACTTTCCATTTGCACTTTAGCACGAAACTCGGCTCCCCACTGTCGAAGCAAAGAAACAGGCCCCACAATGAGTGTTGTCTTGCACTTTTTGTCCTCTGACTTGCTGGCCATTAAAAGTGCTATTGCCTGAACTGTTTTACCTAGACCCATATCATCTGCAAGAATACAGCCCTGGTTTGACTTCTCCCTCTTCAAAAGCCAATGAAGTCCCTGTCTTTGATGATCAAGTAATTGAACAGATAATTCTGAGGGGGTGTTTTCCATACCTTCAACTTCCTCCTCTTCACCAACATCTTTTAAAAGGTTTTGCAATTGAACGGTGTCCTCATAGGGATTATCACTGCTAAAGCCTTGTCTGATAGGTGGTTGATAAACCTGAGGATAGTATGAGGTTGAATGATAAGAGCCAGGTAAGGGTGTAGACTGCTGAATAGGATTCAGGGTTGGGTAAATATTAGGTGGCTGATATTGTATCCCCATGGATTTCTCCTCCAAAACTGTATGAAGAACGGACTGATAACGCCTGATCTTTTTAATACGGCTAATGGCCGACTCAGCGTCTTGTAATCTTAAATGCACCTCTCTAATTAGCTCAGACTTTCTCTCCGAATCCTGAAGTGGTAACAGCTGAAGTTCGCCTCTGGCACCTCGAACTAGGTCAAGATAACTATCTCTGAGCAGCTCGAACCTTCCTACCTGCCCCGTAAGGCGGGAATCATATGCTTTTAATTGAGCTTCAGATTGCTCATGAAAGTGTTTTCTAGCTTTTTGATCTTGTTGCACCTCTTGCATCTCATGTGAGCTCATTGCACTGTTATAATGCAATGATGGCACTGGCTGATTATAGCCAGGGATGCTTGGCGGAGCCACCCTGAACGGGGCTCTATTTTGTTGCTGGAAAGTGGTTGGTGCTGTTAAAGGATGGGGACGTCTATTTTCAAATGACGTGGGTTTGAATTTTCCCGACCTCTCGGCTTCTTCTTTCGAAAGAACTGCTATTTCTTCGTCTGATGATTCGTCTTCATTATTTGCAGCAGAGCTATCTGCAACTGTTTGAGTGGGCTTGCCGTTTGCATGGCTATTGGCTTGTTGGACACCTAGGGTGCTCTCGGCAGCCACAGCTGGGCTTGAGAAACTTGACTTGGATCGCATACTCATATCGCCACCTTCAGAAGCATTCTTACCTTCAGAAGACTCTTCATCATCGGTTAGCACCTCAACAACGTCACCTGGAGTGTCAACAGTGGGGTTGTGATCATGGCCGTGGGAGTGTTCCTCGTTATCAGCTTTTCTGAGCCTTTTTGATTGTCTGGATGACGAGACTGGAGAACTACCGGGAGAGGTGATTACTGAAGGTCTCTTCATTGGCTTGCGTGTATTATCTTGTGATGATTGTATTTCAGCTTCGTTGTACTGGGATATCTGGTTCCAAAGGTCTATATCTTGATTAGATGCATATCCACGGGGTTTAGACGGCGGGCTTTTCGGAACTTGTAAGGAATCTTTTTCATCAGAGTCGTCATCGGATATAATAACGACATCTTGAGAATGGACCAGCATTCTTGTGTAAATAAGTTAAATGCAAAGAATATTATGAGTTATGCCTGATGAGAAACAGTGAGCGCGATCATCTTTGATTATGATGTCAATCATAATGCACGCGAACACTAACGTACAGACGATGTGAAAAAAGAAAATATATAAAAAAATAAATAAAAGAGTAAAACGAATCATCTCTGAATTCTTGTCCTTACGATCTTTTGTCTCGCCTTCTCCAGTTCTGCCTGCAAAAACATGCTAGTTTTCGTAAAAAAAATTGTATTTTTCTCTTCGGAGCACCGCTCCTCAGAAAACTTACTTAAAGATAATCGCCGTTTTCCTCTAAAATCTTATCCAAGCAAATGTTGAGCTCAGTGACTAGTCTTTCATTGCTCTCGTCAAATGCCAAGCCACGTTGGTAATCAGCTCTGGCATCTTCGTAGTTTCCTAGGAAGAAGTTGGCAACGCCTCTTCTCAAGAAGTTATCAGGGGTACACATCATCATACCGATTAACATGTCTGCATCGTTAAAAGCCTTCAAGTATTCCTTGCATTTAAGATAAGCATCTGCTCTACTCATCAATAGAAGACTGAGCTCTTGTAATGTACCTTGGAATGCCTCAAACTTGTTTCTCCTGTTGATCACCTCCACAGCGATGGTGAACTGCTTTGCTGATTCCAGGAACTTCTCCTGTTTAAAAGACTGAACTCCACCTTCATATAGCTTCTTGATCATTTTTGACATGTCTTTGTTGAATGTCTCAGGAGTAGGTTTGGGTGGCACAGGAGCATTCAAACCAATCAACTCCGTCGTTAATGTGCTCAATTGGTCCAACTCCAAGTTGAGCTGCTTATCATCCGTGCTTTGATCATCAGCGAGAATGATGCTCTTATTTTTTGGGTCATATTTCACGTCATAAGGAACAGCAAACTCAGTCATTGTGGATATGTTTTAACTGTCTGTTCCGTTTCTAGAGTAGCTGTCCTTCCAAAAAGTACCGGTCCGCGTCCAGCGAGGTGCACTGGTGCGCTCAAGATCTTTTCGCAGTAGGTATTGCCTCGCCTAGAATTCTTTAACGACACAAACAAGATACTTGGGACGATCTCATTGTGGCGCCTATATTTAAATTAAAGAGGCAAATAGATAATCCCAGATATTCAGCGCATTGCAGTACCTATCAGAATTGTTGTAACCCGGAACTTTTTGTAGCAGGTAATCGCAGAGCCTGTTAATTTTTCTCTTCTTTTTGCACCCAATTTTGTAAAAATACTAGCAAAGCATTAATACAAAATGACATCTTCCACCAGATCAAACGAGCTTGGGGAGAGCGCTTCTACCAGATCAGCCACTTGGAGATCTGTTATTGATGTCATGAATTTTGCAGACTTGCCCAATGCAAGCGACAATGAGCTTTCCTCGCCTGACATAGTGGAACAGAGTACATCTCCGAAACAAGAAGAAGCAATAGAAACTGTGAATGACTCTTCACATAACATTTCTTGTGAAATATCTAGCAAGAAATCACACAGAAAAGAAGAAGAAAAAGATCTCTCTAAAGAGGAACTAGAGGAGCCCGAGATCTTCCCTCTTTATAGAAGCGAAACCTCATTAGCAATGAGAGCACCCAAAGTGTCTATTGATATAAATAGTCCGGATAGCGTTAATTCGGATTTATCAATTACAAGAAGTGATTCTTTCACAAAGAAGTCCCAATGTATCGGTGTTAAAAAAAGGGCTTCAAAGGATGAAAATTTTGTGGAGGCAAAATCATGGATCAAACGAATTATCACTCGAAGATTTGACTGGGCCACTGTGCGTAATCCTCTAAAACTGGATCACGATACTCAGGAACAGAAGAAGTCAAAGAATCATCACTTTCATGGATTCAGAAGAGGATATACAAAGAAAAAACGTGCCGAATCACAATACAAATATATTGAAGGCGAAGAGGCTGATACATTTACCAGCCATGCACAGACCTTTGACAGATTTCCAGCTGCTAGGGGCTTTGCTTCATACTTTTCTTCAATACGTGGCTCTCAAAAGAAACCAAAAGATAATGGTGTTCTCTCTCCCTGGTCATTTGGTACAGAGATAGGCGACTATCCATCTATTCAAAAAGCTACAGTTGCAAGCGAAAAAGTTCAGCCATCAGCTCTTCGTCCAGCATTATCACTGGACTATGAGAAGTCAACTGCATCCGGTGCTCAAGAAAATCCTCGTGGAAATCATGCCAGGGCAAATATTAGAGAAATCACGGGTAAACTTAAATCGACATTACTGGGTGCAAGAAGACGACACTTTGGGAGAAGAGCAGATATCACACCACTTAATCATATACATAACTCATCCTCCAGAGCTCAAACAGAGATGACGCCAGAAAGATAGATTTTTAAAGGAAGAAAAATATTCAAGTTAGGAACATATCCAGTATTTTCAATTTCTACTTGCTTTATCATGCACCGTCGCTGTAGATAAGGCATGCATAATTTCGCGAAATCCAATGCTACGGCTTGACTCATAACTACTCTTTCCAGGCTCGCATTTAGACCGTGAGGAATTATAGGTAATTTTTTTTTTTTTCTTTTACTAACCACATTCGGTCTCCCAAATTTATCCATCAGCATGGCCGGCTTTAACTTGGATCTGCTCATTCGTCCTAATATCAAGACATTGGAGCCCTACAGATGTGCTAGGGATGACTTTAAAGAAGGCATTCTCTTGGACGCAAATGAAAATACACACGGGCCAGCTTTGTCTGATGTCTCGTCATGGGAGGAAGCATTGCAATTAAATAGGTATCCTGACCCCCACCAGCTTCAATTGAAGTCCCAAATCGTGGCATTCCGTAACTCTCGTCCAAACAAGTATCTCGAAGACTCAGACCCAAGAATCGACGAATCCAACTTGTGTCTCGGTGTCGGCTCAGATGAGAGTATCGACATGATATTAAGATGCATTTGCACTCCAAGTAAAGATAAACTCTTGATTTGTCCTCCAACATACGGAATGTATTCTATTTGTGCTACGGTCAATGACATTGGGCTAGTTAAGGTGCCATTGACTACTCCTGATTTTCAAATCGACATTCACAAAATCGTCGAGACTGTCAAAAATGACAGCTCAATCAAATTGATATACTTGACTTCTCCTGGTAATCCAACGGCCAAGCTTATCTCCGTCGACAGTATTGTTGAATTGTTGAAGGAGACAGCACAGAGCTGGAACGGACTTGTTATCGTTGATGAAGCATATATAGATTTCACAACTTCTGAAGACCCTCGGAAGTCGGAGTCTATGTCTTCACTTGTAAACAAGTATCCTAATCTTGTCGTTTTTCAAACCCTTTCAAAGGCATTCGGGCTTGCTGGAATCCGTTTAGGTATTACCTACTCGCACCCATCTTTGTCCAGATTCCTTAACGCAATGAAGTACCCATACAACATCTCATCCTTGACATCGGCAGCAGCTATTAGATGCATGGAAGCTGAGGGTGGTTTGAAGGTCATGCAAGAGCATGTGGAGGAGATAAAGTCGCAACGAGGAGTTGTGCTTCAAGAACTTCAAAACATTCCTGGAATAGGGAAAAATATTGGTGGCCTTGACGCTAATTTCGTTCTTATACAAATTCTTGACTCGAATAATGAGCCATCTAATGAGGTGGCTAATAAACTCTACAATACCTTGGCTGTTGAGAATGGAGTGGTGGTCAGATTCAGAGGTAAGGAATTGAACTGCACCGGAGCATTAAGAATTTCCATCGGAACAAAGAAGGAAAACGAGGTTTTGATAGAGAAGATTAAAAGTTGTCTTAAGCAAATTCGTTAAATGTTAATAAAGATATGATGCGCGCACTACTTGTAGTATCTTTTTCTTGAAATTTTCATTTGGTGCAACAAACCAGGACTGACCGGCATGGCAAGGCAGAATTTGATTGGGCTTGTGGTTTCACAAGGTAAAATGAACAAGACTGTTAAGGTCAGAGTTCAAAGAAAAACTTATGACAATATTGTTCACAAAGAAGTCATGACCAGGAAAGATTACTTGGTCCACGATGAAGGAAATGTGTGCAAAGAAGGAGATATTGTCAGGATAGAACAAATTCCAAAAATGACAGTCAAGAAGTACTTTGCTATCGCAGACGTCAAGCTTAATAAGGGTCAGCAGTTCGCTAAGTACGAGGTCTTGGCCAAGCAGAAGGTCGCAGATGAAGAGAAAGCTAAGATCCAGGAATTTTTGGACAGAAAAGAAGAGTTTGCAAAAACAATCGAAAAGGTGGAAGATCTTAAGACTTTGGACCGGATCTCTAAGGATTACGAAAATGCACCTGAAGGAGATAGACTGAAGCTTCTTGAAGAAATCAACAAACTCAAAGAAAAATACGGACTCAAGACATGGCCATCCACGGAACCAGTTTTGACTACCGAAGTGGTAGTGGCTGCTAGAGATTTGTCGATTGTGGAAAACAGATACACCAATATAAAACCCATATTAAACAAGTTGATGGGCGATGAATACGCAGAACAGAGATCGCAGATCTTGACCAGCTTAGGCAGAGACCCAGCAACTCTTGCTAAAGAGACACAGAAAAACATTTTGAGAAAATATGTCTTGAATCCAAAAAACACATGTCCAGTGACATTATGATTTTCAAGACATCCATTCATGTATATAACAATAAAATAGCATACTCCGAAGTACTTAGCTGTTTCTTGTTTGGGTCGCGTTAGTGTTCGCGTCAGAACCATTGTAAGATACTAATCTTACCGAATTGTGTACGGGTTCCCTATATTGAACCCGCTCAAGAAATACTTAACGATCTGAAAAAAAAAAAAAAAAAAAAAAAAAAAGGGCATTTAAAGGTTGTGTATGTGTTCAATGCTCCAATATCCAAATGGGTGCGAGGTAGAAGTCATGTGACCTTTGGATGAAGGATGTTGCAGGAAGGGCGTTAAAATTGCATGTTTGACTTCATTTACCGCTTTATCTCACGGCATGCGTACCTTGAGGGATGGCATTGGTGCTACAGCTCTGTCTCTTGGTCTAACTCATGATAATAATATTCACTATTTGCGCAGACGACATCTCGATAGCTACCGAGACAAACTAGCCCCGCTATTCCCAGACGCTTATTTTCAACAACTCGATAACTTCCACACGGATCTAAAAGATGGCGACAAAGGATCACCAAGACTAGACAGGTCTGCCGCTGTCTTGCTGCACGCACTCGATGTGCCACTTATTTCTATCACAAATCTTTACGTCCAACCAGGAGATCCAGATTTTGTCTTCTGGCTTGCAATTTCTTCATACTTTCCTTGTCTATCAGCGTGCTGTGCACCGATTGGAAACTTCATTTCTCTAATTGCCCTTATTGAGCACTGGCGCTTGCATAAAGAAACTGGTCATTTCATTGTCGAGCTGCCACCGGCAAAAGTGCTCAACGTTTTAGGGTTTGCGCTTGGAATTATTGGGAATATTTCTTTATTGATGAACTTTTCTGGTACTCTTGCATATGTTTTGACTCAAGGCGTATCTATTGGGTGTTGGTTCGGTGCAGCTACGATGCTACTTACTGCGTTACTTCTAACCAATCGTGACTATCTTGAATCACAGGCTTTAGTCAACCGTACTGCCGGCTTTTGGCTTGCAGTGTGGACAGTAGTCATGTACTATAGCTGTTCCATCACATTGTCAATCAACCTACTCGGTTATCGACTCAAAAAATATCCCGCCTCTTTTACATTGGATAAGAAGCAAAGACTGTTAATGCATTACACAATAGTGTTTGCCGTATGGCAAGCAATTGGTGCGGTTGTCATGAAGCACCTTTTCAAAGATCTAAATTATGGAAGTTCCATCTATTTCTGTACTGTTTCGATGTTGACTGTTGGTCTTGGTGATGTTGTTCCTAAATCAACAGGCTCTCGCATCTTCACTCTAGTCTTTTCTTTCGTTGGCATCATCATTATGGGTCTTATTGTTACAACTTTATCACGAGTTGTCATCTCCTCGGCAGAACCCAGTGTTTTTTGGCACCGTATCGAGGTCCAAAGGCATCGGATCGTACAAAATCTTAAGCGAGAAGGGAGGTCTGTAGGTGAAGAAGAATCATTTGAAATTATGAAAGCTCTCAGGGAATCTGCCAGGCGAAGACAAAAATGCCTCTCGGTGTTAACCACTATATCCACGTTTGTCGCCTTCTGGCTTCTTGGGGCATTGGCGTTTACATTAAGTGAATCTTGGAACTACTTTGAGGCAATCTATTTCTGCTTTTTATGTCTTATCACAATTGGCTATGGTGATTTCACTCCAAAAAGTGCCTTTGGAAGAGCGTTTTTTGTTGTTTGGGCTATTGCAGCAGTCCCTTTAATGACCATTATAATATCGACTGTGGGTAACCTTGTGTTCTTTTCCGCTCAAAAGTTTGATGAGATATGTAATGAATATCTAATTGGCAAGCCACGCAAAATCCCACCACAAATAGAGAGAGAGTTTCAGGAAGCTTTGAAAAATAATCTGAAAGATACTTCATCCATCTCGGGTCTAACAATGCACACCCACTTGGAAGGATTAGAAGAGTCACAAAGAATCAGGAAAAAACAAAAAGATACTCTACTTGCAATTGCAGAAGATCTCGAAATTTTTCGTGACGTAATGTTTGACATGATAGATGATTCTTCAAAGACTTATACGAGAGACGAATGGGATGAAATAATCAGACATCTTCAAAGGGATGATGAAGAGAAGGAGCGGTCAAAAAATGAAGGATTTTGGTTAGGAGATACCTCACCTTTACGACTTCCATTAAAGGAACCAAACTTTGCATTTCTTAAGATTTACAACCGCCTCAGAAATGACTTCAAGGAAGTTTTGCAGCTCCAAAAGGAGGAAGCAAATATCATCGACGAATTTTCTTGTCATGGATATAAGACGTTGTCAGATCCCTCTGATATGACTGAAAAATAGAGTTAAACAGAAACATTTTTAACAGCAGAATAGGAAATGCATACTTGGAGACATAATCTCGAGTTCAGGACCTCAGTACACACGACGAGATAAGAGAACGCGCGATGGCGCATTAGCGTGCATCCAACTTGAATCGCCGTTCAACGCATATAACACCCTTATCTATATTTATTATACATTTGCATATTATGTCAGAAGTTTCAAATGGAGGTAAGAAACACGATCCAGTGATTCTTAAGCTCAGCTCAAACGTCCGCTTCACACTTTCTCAATTGCGTTATGTTACGTTCACCGTTATTGGAATAGCGCTCTTGTGGCCATGGAACTGTTTCCTTTCAGCATCAGCATACTACGGTGATCGTTTTGTTGGTACTCCTTCATTGGCAAAAACTTATTCGTCAACTTTTATGACGGTCTCTACGATCGTTACCATGCTATTCACGTACTATCTTTCTCAAGTCCAGGAAGGAGTCAACTATCAATACAGAGTGAAGTGTGGACTCGTGATAACTATCGCTGTATTTATTGCTATGGCTATTTCTTGTGTTTCTGATGGCTTTCTTGGTATGAATGACTACGTGTTCTATACGCTACTAATGCTCATGGTGCTCATAAGCGCAATGGCGACTGCTTTGGCTCAAAATGGAACCATGGCCACAGTGAATGTTTTGGGGAGCATTTTTACAAATGCCGTGATGGTTGGACAGGCCATTGCAGGTGCATTACCGTCTATTGCACTCATTATTTCTCTTCTTGTCGCAGGTGACAAAAAGAGAACGGATCAACACGATAAACGCCACGGAGTTGAGAAGAATTATGGTCTTTTCATGTATTTCATTAATGCTAGCCTTGTATCCGCTGCTTCAATATGTCTTTTGGCCTTTACCAATCACTATTCGAAGAAGTCCGCATACAAATCCCTCGATAATGACTCCGAGGAGGGGTTTATTGAGGACTATGACATTAGCCCCGCTGTGAGTGGAGAGCAGTCCGATTCCAGACAAAGCAACTTTGTCCCATTCTCTGTATTGTGGGGTAAGCTCAAGAAAATTGTTATGACGATTTTCATAACATTTTGTGTCACATTGGTATTCCCTGTTTTTGCCTCCACGGTCCAGTCTGTACACTCAGAGTCAAAAAATCGTTTTCTTCAGAAAAACATTTACATTCCCTTTATTTATTTTGTGTGGAATCTAGGTGATTTGGCCGGTCGTATCTTATGTGGGATTCCCAGAACAAAGACATTAGTCAAGAAACCATCTACGCTACTCACGTATTCTATTGCAAGATTATCATTCATTCCGCTTTTCATGACATGCAACATCCATCCTGGGAAGTCCGAGCCCACCTTTTCGTCTGACATTTGGTACATCTTACTACAATTCTTATTTGGTCTCTCGAATGGCCAATTATGTACCTCTTGCTTCATGGTCGTAGCTGAACATTGTGATGACGATGACCAGAAGGAAGCAGCTGGTGGATTCACGAGCATCTTTCTCACCGGTGGATTGGCTGCGGGCAGCATCCTTAGTTACTTGCTTGTGCCTCTTGTGGGATGATCTTTCAAACAAGTTCTTTACATTTAGCTGGCATGAGTCTAAATTCAACCCTCTTTAATATCACTGTAGGATTCTATGTCGCAAATAATGGGTCCTAAAAGTTCGGTTTGGTCTTCTCTCTGATGTAGCCTCATAGGCCGCGTTATCGGCCATATTCGCGAGCCGAGCAATTTACATATTCTCGTACTCCAACTCATTCATCGCTACTACACATGTCTTCATTTTGGGAGGAAAACAAAGGCACTTTTAAAAAAGCCGGCATTGCCACGGCAAAAGGTATTGGCAAGGGCACTAAAGCCGCTTCGAAAGCTGGTGTGTCTTACTACAAGAAAAATGAGGCGAGAAGAAAGGGTCTACCACCTCCAGAAAGTGAACCACTGAGCAGCTCGTACTCTAATTCCGGCAACTCGTCTTCGTACGTGGGATCATCAGCAAGCCGACCTGTAATGTCTACTGAGCAATTGAAATCGTTACCGGCTCCACCGAAAAGAAATGTTCCCACGTACGATATTCCAAAGCGAGGTGAAGCATCCAGGTACTCCCCTATTCTGTCCCCACTGCCTGCTCCTCCTTCTACTCAGCAGAACTATCAGCAGGATCCACAGCCTGTTCTGCTGCCTGTTCTGCAGCCTGTTCTGCAACCTGTTCTGCAACCTCCGGCTCAACCTATGGCTGCACAGCCTCCTGCTCCTCAACAAGGCTATCTGGATTCAGCTCCACAGCCTCAGCAACCTCCCTCCGCTCCATTGTCCGGAGAGAGTGCTCCAGCTCCTCCACCAAGGACTCAATCTTATGGTCACCCAGCACCTACTACACCTACGTCGAATCCGTCAACTTCATCTCCACCACCGACTTATGCTTCCCAGCAGCCGCCTTTGGTTGCTCCCACTCCCGCTGCCGCCCCAGCGAATGTACTGGTCCAGGAGCCTGAAGACCCCAAGAAAATGTCTAAACCTGTTCCAGATGCCTCAATGTTCGGTCCTCCTCCGATTCACAAAGACAGAGGCCACAGTGCCAGTCCGTCCTCGAAAAGCTCAGCTCCTCAATTGCCCTCCCGCAACCAGGCAGCCAAGCCATCATCTCAAACCTCAGTTCCTCAGAAGCCTTCTGTTAGGTACAATGACATGGGTGTCGATAAATTGCCTCCCCCACCTCCTTTATTCAAGGGTGGGAGCCAAGCACCACCAGTGGCGCATAATAAGCCACCAAGTCTTCCGGCTAGAAGTAGCTCTCCTTCAATGAACCTGCAATCTTCTCAGCCACCATTACCATCAAGAAACTCGGGAGCTTCACTCAACAAGCCAGCAAAGGCACCCCCCGCTAAGCCCTCCAGAAAGCCGGGGGAATGTGCAACCCCGCCTCCAATGCCTGGTCGTCCTGATGAGCCGGAGCAGACAAATCCTCCTCCCCCATACAAAGAGTTGAGTGAAGATATCACTTTAAACGCTGAAGAGAACGCTCCAGCTGTACCAAATTTTGCTGAGCACATTGCCCGCTTACGTCCAGTGAGAGATGATACTTCTGGTGACTCGTCAATCCAAGGTGGCTCTTCAATTCAAACTGAAGCACAATCTACGCACTCACAAGCTCCAAAACCATCTAAGCCTGCAAAACCTCCGAAGCCTGCAAAACCCTCAAAGCCTCCGGTGGCCCCTAAACCAGCGATTGCTAAAAAACCGAGTGTACCAAGCCAGGAATCAGCACTAGGGCTTAACATGGAGGAGTTGAGAGCAGGCCTCAAAAAGGTGGCTAAACCAGATGTTCCTCTGGCAAGCAGATCCAACGACGCTGATGGAGAAGGTGGAGCAAAAGATGCACCGCTCCCCAAGCTTCCAGCTAAACCGAAGCCCCCAACGGCTCCTAAGCCTAGAGTCTCCTCTCCAAGTGCGCCTCCAAAACCTGAAAGAAAACCTTCTGCTCACGAGGTCCCACCTCCCCCACCATCTAGACTCTCAAGAACATCAACATCTTCTAGACCAGGGTCCGCAACTCCCCCTCCTCCTCCACCCCCAAAAAGAAACTATGAACGAGCTGCTGCCCCATTGCCTCCAGCCAGATCTGGTCCTCCGGATCTTGATTTGGATTTGAGCACCGGCTGGTTCACTTCGACTTCGGATATGAAGCTTCCAAAATCCCTTGAAGGTTTGAATTACTCGACATCGTTCCTGTATTCAACAAGAACATCCGGTGGCTCTTCTATCAAAGAATCAGTCAGAGAGATCATAGTAAGACTCAAAGACTTGTCCCGCATTAAATACAAGATAACGTGGACGAATGACGATCCTCAAACAGCCCAGGCAACTGTCGACGACTTTCTTCCGTCTCCTATTACTTCGAGAGTTCCAGGAAAGCCAGACCTTGTGTCCTGGAGCCAGCAGTATGGTGGACACGCTGCTGCTTGGGCTGAAAGACATATGGGCCAGCAAGTTGGAAGAGGAGAATGCTGGGACCTTGCACATGACGCTCTTGCGAAAGGATGTGGCAATCATGCCTTCGTGTCCACATACTACCATCACGGCTTTCCAATCCTTGAGGTCAAGGGCTCGAGCTCGGGAACCCCGACTGTTACAAGAACACCCCATGACGAGGTCAGGAGAGGTGATATCCTTCAGTTTACGAGCGCTAAGTTTGAAAACAAAGCTACAGGAGCTACTCAGACTGCTGGCGCACCAGATCACACATCCGTTGTTGTTGATAAAGATGGTGAAAAACTTATTGTCGTGGAGCAGAACGTTGGTGGAGTGCGGACGGTCATAAAGGGTGTTTACGTCTTGGGCAGTATTGTGGAGGGTACTGTCGCGGTGTACAGGCCTGTACCTAAGCAGTGGGCAGAGTAGATTTGAAATACATCTGCATCTGTGGAGTCGCGAAGAGATGACGTGCGGCATAGAGCGAAAAAGTAGAGTGAAACATCTTACTTAGTCAGTAACATAGATGCGTCTGAATGATTTCGTTCCTCCGAGCCTTTCCACTGCTCAAGACGAGAGCACCTTTGCGTTTTCAAAAATAGATAAAAAAGAAATAAAAAGAAATCACCTTAACGTACAGCCCGGCGAAAGTTACACCTCGAAGATTGATGGTTACTATAGCATAAATGAGATTGTGGACTTCTTGAAGCAAACAGATGAAGATGGGGTGACTCCTAAGTACAGAAGGATAACGTTGCAATTCCCTGATTCTCTTGTCTGTGACTCTGCCGCTGTTGCTAAAATATTGCAGAGTCGACTTGGGCTTGACCTAATGGATGATGGTTCAAGCGACACAAGTTCTTCCGATTCTGCACGTGCAGGTTCCAAAGCAGCAAATGGGTCAGAAAAGCATTGTGGTCAGTCAGACAATCAATGTTGCAAGTCAAACAAGCAATGCTGCCAGTCCGAAGAACAAAATTCAGTCAAACAAAGACTTTGGATTCTTGCTGATACCACATACTCTTCGTGCTGTGTGGATGAAGTCGCTGCCGAACACGTCAAAGCAGACCTCTTGTTGCATTTTGGAGACGCTTGCTTGAACAGTGTTTCCAAACTTTCTTGTGCATACGTATTCGGCAGACCACACATTGATGAGGATAGTCTTATTGAGAAATTCGAAGAGAGGTACCCGGAAGAAGAATTCAAACACAGCAAGATTGTGCTTATGGCAGATGCTCCTCATACTTACGTGCTTCTGCATATCGCCGAGAAGCTCAGATTGAAGTATCCTACACTTGCATACGGAGATGTGACGTTAGAAGAAAACAGCACAGCTCGAATCATCGGGTACTCGCCACGCTCAGATGATCCCAAAGCTTATAAATCTTTGAACAGGACATTCATCGGGATTCAGCAGGACAGCGAAGATCAATCGCCCTTGCAGGAGTACGAGCTTTTCCACATCACCAAACCCGAGACTCCACGTCTTCTTCAGCTCACAACCAAATTTCAGTCGGTTACGATATTTGATCCGACAAATAACAAGACATCACAAGGCCCATACCCAAATTTGATGCGTCGTTATAGATATATGCATATGGCCCGTTCTGCTGGTACAATCGGAGTGCTTGTGAACACATTATCTCTAGCGAACACAAGAGAGCTCATCAAAGCCGTTGGCTCCAAGATTAAAGATGCTGGTAAGAAGCATTACATTTTCGTTGTGGGCAAGCCCAATGTAGCCAAGTTGGCTAATTTTGATGCCATTGATTTGTGGTGTATTTTGGGTTGTGATCACCAGGGCATTATAATCGATCAGACGAATGAGTACTTCAAACCCATAGTTACTCCTTATGAGCTCCTTCTAGCTTTAAGTGATGAGCTCACATGGACTGGGCAGTGGGTGACTGATTTCAGGTCGATCCTAAATGATATTGGGGACGACTATACAGAGCAAGATACCAGTCATTCCGAAGCTCCTTCAGGGGACGAAGAGTCAGGAGATGAAGCACCTGACTTTGATCCGGTTACAGGTAGTTACGTGAGTTCATCGAGGCCATTAAGACGCATGGAACATTTACAGATTGGTGGCGAAGAAGAGCATCTTAATGAAAAGAGCGATAAATCTCTAGTGCAGAGGATGTCAGGAACTGTGTCTTTGAAAAATACAGTGTCCACTTCAGCAGCACATTTGCAAAACAGACAGTGGACCGGTTTAGGAAGTGATTTTCAGGAAGACGTTGATCCTGATGGAGCAGTTGTCGAAGAGGGTGGTAGCGGCATTGCCAGAGGTTACACTTATGATCGTGAGCATGCGATCAATGGTTGATTAATAGAAGTTGCATTCGTACACTAATCGTTGCGTAGACTTCGAAAGCCTGTGTAGTAGGCCTCGCTAGATAAAACATTCCTCGAGATCTCTCTACTGCAGGTTCACCGTTGGGATTCGCGGCTTTTAAACCGTATGGCTTATTCGAAACAACAACACCGGGGTTAGCCGCGAATTACGATTGTGTGTGTTCCCTTCCAGATAATACCTGTTGCATTTCAGGCCAGCAGAAAGCTCATATGGATGACAAACTAAATGTCGACATTCTTTTCCAGTGGATAAAACAGAATCACTGGGTTCTTTACCCTGTGTTTTTCTTTTTGTGGTACGTTTCTTTTTGAGCACCATGACGAAACTCATACTAACTGCAAGCATTGTGAGACAATTCCACTGGCTCTATGTGTCACTATATATCGGCTTGTTTGTCATTGACATAGCCTGTTTATTTGGCCATCTTTACTGTTTGCCAAAAAGCTGGAATCCCCTAGGGTCTAAGGACGTGGCCCTAGTTACCGGAGGTCTGAGCGGGCTTGGACTTGAAGTCGTGAAACAGTTGTTTCACGAATACAATGTGGGGCACATATACATTCTAGACACGGTGGAACCAAGCTTTAACTTTAACTCTCCTAGGGTCGAGTTTCACAGATGCGATTTGAGGCTGAGTGCTTTAGTTCGAGTTATAACGGATCTGATTATCAAAGATTTGCATTCTCGCGGACTTCGCATCAGCCTTGTCGTGAACAATGCTGGGATCCGTAACAACGGACTGCTTCTTAATATCGACGAAGATAAACTAAGAAGTGCATTCGAGGTCAACACCTTTGCTCAGGTTACCATTCTTCGCAGAGTCATCAACCATCATCTCGAGTTTCACTCCAAATGCCAGTTGTACATCGTGTCAGTGTCGTCAATTTTGGCTACCCTTGCACCTAAAAATTTGTCGGTCTATTCTGCTTCCAAGGCAGCAGCATACCAGTTTCATGAGGCATTGACTCAGGAATTGAAGCAACATTCAAGTATACGTTTGCTACTTGTGGCTACTGGGCAGCTCACTACAAATATGTTTAAAGACATCTCGCCAAGTCGTTTATTTTTTGCTCCCCTCGTTGACCATAGGAGCCTTGCCGGAAAGATCCTAAAAAGAGCAATCCAAGGAAAAGAAGGTGTCCTCTGTGACCCCATCTATGCTAATTTTCTACCCATGGTGAAAGTCTTTCCAGTTTTTGTCCAACAACTATGTCGTTGGTTCTCTCAGATGGACGAAAAGCTCCCTGATCAGTAAGCTCTAAAATAATGATCATTTAATATCACATGAATAGTTTATATTAATTTGCAAAAAATCACTGCTTTTTCTTGGCTAGTAATGGTTTGAATTCCTCGACCGCTGCAGCGTGGTTGAAATACCCGAACGAGTCGAATACTTTGTTGAATGGAATTTGACCTTCAGTAGCAGAGTTCTGGTTATCATTCTGAATTATCTTCACATTATAGATTGGATCAAATTTAGTTGTAGAAGCAAAAACAGAAATTTTGTCTTTACCGTTGTAACCAATATACTTGTTGTTCTTAAAACCTGGAGCGGCATTGAGCACAAACATCACCGAGCTGATGATGAAGTACAAAACAATTGATCCAACCACTATCCAGTAGGTGTCTTTAAAGGAATATTTTTTGTCTAACCAGAAAAGAAATCCGGCTATGGCCACAGTTGAGCAGCCCAAGCCGAGCTTGAGATCGATCAACGAGAACGACTGCTCATAGCCAAAAGAACTAAATACAACAGGAAGATGTTCATCTAAAGCGGTCCTTAAATCATTAACAGAGCTATCAATTAGTAAATTAATCTATAATCATCGACAATTCTTGACATACTGGAGGTTCACTCTCTTGGCAACTGACATGGTTGAGGTTGGAGGTGAAAGTCAACAGTGTGCGCACATACACGGTGTCAGGTGCACGCTCCAAAATTTACTCGTTCTGAGACGCATCCTATCTACTTATCACTTTTAACCGAACGCAGCTTTTTAGTGTATGAAATTGCCCGTATAAAGTTTAGGCTTTTTCCTACTGACCACAGTTATGATAAAGTCCCAGAAGAGAGAAGAATCATTTTCTTCTTCTTTTTCTTCTTCCCCCCGCCGTTCCCTGTTTCCTGTTTCTCCATTTCTTCTCTTGCTCTTCGAATCATCTCTTCTGCATCCCAATCATGATGCAGGGGCTCGGTCTCAGATTTAGGAATCTGAGTTCCCCAAACTGTGCGCTGGTAGGCTTTATTGTTATTCGCCGCAGAATTGGTCGAATCTTCCTCGTCGGTGTTTCTTTCGTGTTCTCTATTGTCTGAAAGGGCTGGCAAGTCTCTATGGTCATGTATCGTGAGACTACCAAATGAAGCCGGCTCAACCCAATCATCATGCTCAGATATGCCATTGTTTTCTCTGTATATGAAATCTCTAGCTCGCTTTTCCTCTTCGTTCATTGCTCTGCGTCTGCTGATTTCTTCATTTTTGTGTTTGCGATTTGTTTGCTTGCTTCTTTTCTGTAGATCAGCTTTGAACTTATTCCATGTTTCGGGAGATATAAATTCACTGCCCTGCCAGTTACACTCTAGAAACCCAATAGAGGTTCCATAGGGCAAATGCGATAAGTACTTGTACTTAGTAAATGCGGTGTCTGCCGAAAGTTCTTCAAAACGGATATTTTCAACTTTAGCCACAATTGAGCTGGGAAGCTGCGAATAATCACCATTGTAGCTTGACTTAAGCACTTTGATATCGAGGGGAGAAAGAACATAAACAGATGATGCACGGAACCCAGTTTGGTAGTAGTAAAACTGTGATCCAGACTTGTCGTTAGCTGTTGCATTGGGCGATTTGCTCTTATTTTCGGGCTCGGATGAAAACCTTTCGCTCCACATGGCAACATCATCATCAATGTTCTTCAAAGCAAGTCTCATTGAATTACCATCATCCTGGTAAAGCTCTTTGTCTTCTTCAAAAGCAGCTTTAATTGATTCTTTCTCTGTCTCATACATAGCCAGCAAGTACGCCAAGTCACCCTTGAAGAATCTCGAATACTGACTTGTGTCAGGAATAGATTGATTCGCCCACGGAAAGGTGTCAATAACGTTATAAAGTGTCTCTAATTGCCTAGGAAGGGGAAATATTTTCTCTGTGGATCTTGTCATCAAGGTTAATATCACATCAGTATTTATTTTTGGAACTTCGAATCTTTCGTCAACGTTTTCAATAAGAACTGGTTTTACATCTTTCTGACGAATAATTGAGCCACATAATGGGCAGTCCCTGTACTTCTCCACAATGGCTTTGCTCTCACTCTTCATCTGGACTGGAACTTCGCTTCCCAACAATGATAAAAGACAAGTAAGACAAAGGATATGACCACACGATGTGATCATTCTAGGCGCCACTAGATCTTCTGAAAGACATATTGGGCATGCATTTCCTCTAGGAACGATGATGCGAATGATATCTTTTGTGTCAACTGGCACATTGGGATCAAGTTGCTGAGGCTTGTAACTTCCCCGGTAATCAACCACAAATCTGTAGTTGACATTAATGAAACGCATTCCATGAAGGTATAAATTCTGTTTGCGAGGTTTGTTCTGAACATAATTGGAGCTTCTTCTCGGGCGGGAACGTTGCTGGCGATATTCAGGCAGGTCTTCATACAGTTGGAAATCCAACAAATGATTGATTGAAATCTGATTCTTACGGGATGAGAGATTCATCTTCTTTGAGCCACTGGTTTGGCGCTCAAGATTGATGACGTCGCTGTTCAAACTTTTGAAATCATTGTTCTTTCGAGATTTTGTGGGCTTCTTGTCGTGGTTGTCATGCCCGTTCTTGTTTTGCTGATTGCTCATTGTTAAATGAGCTATATATTCATGTTGTTATTCAGATCCAAATATGGTATTAACCTTAGATGATGAATTCCGGCAATCTACTAATAGTTTTAGTGAAATAAATTGAGAAGAATCACTGTCTTTGCTTCAGCTTCAATGTGCAGGATGCGCATGGACCAAGTCAGCTGTGGCAGATGGCATGCTAAAGCCAATTATAAATTTCAAAGCAAAAAAGAAGCATCTCAAAAATTTGTGTCCAGTCTGATATGCCTGTCTTGAACTCTACTTTTATTTTCTATTTTCTTTTTTTTTTCAGACGAGGTGCTTCCCCAAGCATAACAAGAGCGCTTCTGACCTCACCAGGCGCGTAGTCTCTAGTTCAGTGGCAAATGCAGGCCCAGTGTCCTTATTTATAAGTAGGAATATACCTTCTGCTACAAAAAAAGAAAAAAAAGTTAAGGTTCGTGTTGTTCGATGCTTGTACTTGCCAAATTTTCGATAAATTGAAGAATTCTTACAAAGAGCTAAGCCTCATATTTGCTTCTCAAGCTTACAATGACCAAGAGTCTAGGCACAATCGTAGATGATGCGAGCGAAATCGAGGTTCGGGGGTGCCGGAGCTTCCGCACGACAACATACCCGTTGGATTTCTTGTATGCACACATTGTCTTTTTAGCGTACGAGGTCCGTCAACATCCACAGCTATCTTCCTAGTCCTTCGCTGAAATGGCTCATTCTTACGAGAGGTTGAGTAACGGGGATAGCCTTCCGTCAAATCCTCCAGCATATGAAGGCTTCGAAGAGAACACGTCAGGAGGCCAAGCGCCACCTATTGAGCAATTCGAGATAGATGATGACGAAGTTTTTGAACCTCTCAAGAGAGATACACTCATAAAACGAATAAGTTTTACCTCCAAGAAACTTGCATTTAGCTTCAGAGACAAAGTGGTTGATCCTCTTTGCCGGATGTTCATCCCTCTCTTTGAGATATACACCTACTTTAGTCAGCGCTGGGAGTCTTCCTTACTTAAACTTGGGAACCCACTTGTGGTAAAGAGACTACTATATGTCGCGTTTGCTGTCACACTTGTGTTTGTTGTGATGGAGAATGAGAACAATGATGGAGTTAATGGGGCCAGTGGAGGTGCATTCTCATCTGGTAAGTTCTTTGACCGAGAGCGTTTGGGGAACACCTTAGCTGAGTATATTGAACCCAGAGCTTTGCAAGAGAACTTGGAGTATCTCTCGTCCATTCCCCACATGGCCGGGACTAAAGGTGATCTTGCTCTTGCCAAATATATCAAGAGCTTTTTCAACAATAATGGCATTTCTGATATTGATTTTAATGAAATCGAAAGCTATCTCAACTTCCCACAACCAGAGACATATGTGCGACTCTCTGATGGCTCGTTCACAGCGACATTACATGCTGAAGAAGAACCTGCCCGAACTCATGCATTGGCCTTCAACCCAGGCGCTCTCAACACCGAGCTGGAACTCGATCTTCCTTATATTTATGTGAACTACGGAGATCCAGAGGATTTCCAAAAACTAGTGGATGCAAAAATTGAGCTCAAAGATACCATTCTTCTTATGAAGTATGGTGGAGGTGTTCCGGAGCCAAACAAAGTCGTCGCTGCAACTCGTGTTGGTGCTAAAGCTGTCGTATTCATTACACCTGAGGTGTCATTCACGGGGGAAAATGTTGATACTACCATTAGAAAAACAAATGTCGGATTATACAGAGTTAGTCCAGGTGACATTTTGTCCACGGGCCGGTCCTCAAGTGGTAGTTACGTCTTCAATAAGTGGAATTCATCACCAATTACTCCTAAATTACCAACTATTCCAATTTCTTGGAAGGATGGAAAAACACTCCTTGAGAAACTCGGAAAAGACGGGGTCGATTTTGGTGACGGGTTTCTGTCAGGCTCCCAGACAAGTCCAAAGTTGAATGTGAACATACAAAATGCCGAGCGTGTATCTCATCCTATATGGAATGTTGTGGGCTTTATTCCTGGGAGAGAGCAACCAGATAAGGGTATCATTATCGGAGCGGGCCGTGACTCGTCTTGTTATGGTGCTATGACCTCGGCAAGTGGGACTGCTGTTTTGTTAGAGCTTGTGAAAATCTTTAGTGGGCTTCAAAGGCGCTATAATTGGACACCTTCACGATCCATTTATTTCATATCATTCGATGGGACTGAATACAATTTAGCTGGTGCTGCGGAGTGGGTTAAGTCCAAGAAAAAGCTGCTGTTAGGTGAAGGTTATACTTACATCGACTTAAACGGAATGGTTTCAGGAGATACGCTTCTGGTTAAGTCTCATCCTTTATTACACAATGTGATTTATGAAGCCTTGAGAAAAGTTAAAATCACGAACGAACAGAAGGAAAAACATTCAGGATCAGACCTTAAGAACTTGTACGATCTCCTACGTGCACAAAACGGTGACAGTGTTTCTATATCTAACAACATGTTGGATTACAGAAACTATATCCCTTTCATTAATGAATTGAATTTACCTTCCATGGAAATTCTGTTCAAAGACAAACTGTTCGTCGATGGCACTTGTCTTGACACGTTCCAGGTATTTTCTAAAAAAGGTTTCGATCCATTGATGAAAAAACACCAGCAGATTACAGAGTTGATTGCTCGTATTGCTTTGGAGCTTGCTGAAAACCCGATCATCCCATTCGATTTCATTGGCCTCTCCCAAAAGTTGAAAGAGTATCAAGTGGATCTTGAGAAATATGTTGCAAACAAGATTGTGGAATCTGGTACAACCGCTCAACCGATAATGTCATATGATGGAATGACCAGAGCAATAGAGCGCTTAAGGTTAGACTCCCACCAACTTGGTGAGATGAAGAAGAACTGGGAGCAGTATACGGCTGCAAGTGCCATTGAACCACCAGTCTTCGCTTCTACCAGAAAGCAACTTAACCTGAAAATGGTCTCGTTTGGTGCTGTATTTCTAAACAACGACAATCAGCTTTCGAGGCTGGGCTACGCTAATTATCTATTTGGGACTCCATATGATGCACCAACTGGTGACGATGAGAAATATCAGTGGAACACATTTCCAATGATAAGAGACCTTGCTGCAGAGTTTCAGTTTGGCAATGCACAGGCGGAAATTAATAGGGTTGCTAGCCTTATATCCTTGGGACGAGAAGCTATTAGTCCGATGTTTTGAATGATTGCATAAATAGTTACTAAATCTCTTAATTAATTGATATTCCGAGTAAACCTTCAATGTATGTATTTTGCAAAATTATGAATTTTCATTTCAATAATCATCATTCTATTTTTGAGCAACAATAAATCAAGAAACCTCCCGGTGGCCAAGCTGGCTAAGGCGCGAGACTGTAATGTTGTTTGTAATCTTGAGATCGGGTGTTCGACTCACCCCCGGGAGATTATTTTTTGATTTCAAGCTAGTGAACGTTTGTGAATTCGTACTCGGCTAAATTTTTATTAACTATTTCTTTCCTTTTCTAACTTCTTGGAGAAGATCTTCTAGGTAAAAATCTTGTGCTCTGCCGTTGGGGTCAAGTTTTTCAACAGCATCCACAAGCTTGAATAAATACTCAGTGTTTGGTCCACTTGGTCCATGGCAATCTCTGATTACAGTGGCTGTTTTCTCTAACAGCTCCGGTCCGACGAATGCTTCGTTCTCTATTGTACCAATGTAGACTGATGATTCAATAAAGCGTCTGCCTTGGGTGTCAACAGGAGACTTGCAAATAATGTTCTTGACTTCGTCAGTTTCTGGGAAAGTATCGACGCAGAACTTCACATTGTGTAGAGTGTAGCCATTCTGTTCTCTTATATCGAGATATTTTTTCATTTCATCTACGTGGTTAGGCGCTATGTAGTACGCTACACCCCATACCTCTAGATCGTCTTTTGTCAATTCCAGCACAGACTTGATATTTTTAGAGTCGGGCTGGGCTGTACAATGATATTTTTTCAAGTCATCGTGGAATGCCTCGTTGTTTTGCAAGTCGTCGAGTGGGACAAGAGTCACTACTCTTCCGGGATTCTCCGGCGTGCCCCTATGATCAATGGATGATTGCCAAAAACGCCTAATGTAGCCTTCCAAAGTCCCTGTGACGCAAAATTGGTAGAAGGGAGGAGGCTTGAAGATTAAAGAGCCATATCCAATAACCCACATGCCAGTTTCCGACATTTGTAAATTATCGTGCCAATAAAATGCGGTCGCGTCTCTTTGTGCTAGATCTTGAGAGTCTGCGGGATAGCGGAATCGTGATCAAGGGTCAGATGACTCGACACGAAACGGCTCGCGCTGCAAATCCAGAAACAAGGATGCCAAGATAAATCTTTGTTTTAAGTACACACTACATGGCCTTGTACATGGTTCTACTAAATCTGTGATTATGAAAGTAAAATCAAAAAGAAAAAATAATCTGTTTTTGCTTTCTTCGTTTTCTCTTAATATTAATTTCATGTGTATGTGGAAACGACGATTATAGCACCTTCTGAACTCGCAAAAGACACTTAGATGTTGCAGTTGTTTCGTGGCGAGAAATTGTTCTTGCAGTTTATCTAACGAGCAGCGCTGCTAGCCGTTCATAATAAACGTACTTCCGGCATTTCGCACTGTAACCCCCTACTTTCTCCAAAACTCATTTCTTAGCCCTGCAGAGTGAGTCGTTCACGACAGTGGGAAAAAATGTGAGTGAAACGAAAAAGGAAAGCAAAAAAAAAAAAAATGTATGATAGATGGTGTGTCTGCATAGAAGCTCTAGCATCAGTATCAATGCTCTGCAAACAAAGCGCTTGCTATTTTCATTTACATTTTCTAAAGGTTTCTTTTCTTTTGTGTCGTCTTTCCAATCTGTTCCTTTAACTGGCGTGTTTTCAGGAACCAGAGCGCCTGCAACTTATAGCATTTATCATTCACTTTCCATTCTTCGTTGCTTTGATTCATCGATTACTTCATTAGTACGCTTATGAAATCATCGACCCAATGTGGTCTCAGTTAGAGGTATGTTCTTATCTTCAATCATTTGCTACGAAAAAGCTAACCATCATAGATTAATCAGGCCCATATAGCCTACGCGTGCGTAGGTATCTTCAGCACGTTCTTTTCATTGATGTCTCTCTTCGTAAAGGAGCGGCTTTATATTGGAGAGGCTACAGTGGCTACTATAGCCGGTTTAATTCTTGGACCTCATTGTTTGAATTGGTTCCATCCATTATCATGGGGAAACTCAGATACAATAACATTAGAGATATCCCGAATTGTCCTTTGCATCCAGATTGTTGCAGTGGCAGTCGAATTACCCAGGAAGTACATGAAAAGACATTGGCTATCTGTGGCCATCTTCTTGCTTCCAGTGATGACATGCGGCTGGCTTGTGGTTGGTCTTTTCATTTGGGCACTCATTCCTCATTTTGATTTTCCGGCGGCTCTTCTTGTTGCGGCTTGTGTCACCGCCACGGATCCTGTTTTAGCTGCCGCAGTGGTTGGTAAGGGTAAATTTGCAGAGAGAGTGCCAGGTCATTTAAGAAACTTACTTACAGCCGAATCAGGTTGTAACGATGGCATGGCCTTTCCGTTTATTTATTTATCGTTAAATCTTGTCATCCACCATGGCCATGCTGGAGAGATCATTAAGGATTGGATATGTCTTACTCTTTTATGGGAGTGTGTTTTTGGTGTGGTTTTGGGCGTGGTTATTGGATACGTCTTGCGGAAAGCTGTCGCTTTCGCTGAATCTAAATCCTTGATTGACAGAGAGTCCTTTCTTGCAATTTTCATTTTCATTGCTTTCAACTCGGCAGGAATCGGATCCATATTAGGGGTCAATGACCTCTTGGTTTCCTTTGCTGCAGGTACTGCTTTTGGTTGGAATGGTTACTTTGCTAAGAAAACTGAAGAATCACACGTTTCCACGGTCATTGACATGGTTATCAACTTGGCTTTCTTTGTCTATTTTGGTGCCATTATTCCTTGGCCAGCATTCAATAAACCTGAGCTTGGTTTATCTGTGTGGCGTTTGATCGTCTTGGCCATAGTCATCATATTCCTCAGAAGAATTCCAGCAGTTCTTGCACTCAAACCATTTACACCTGATGTGAAGACTTGGAGGGAAGCATTATTCTGTGGTCACTTTGGACCCATCGGTGTGGGAGCTATATTTGCCGCAATTTTGGCAAGAAATCATCTTGAAGAGACATATCTTGGTTCTGATCATCCATTACAAGATAATCCAGACCTGAGCAAGTCACATTTTCAGCTTATTAGTCTAATTTGGCCAATAGTTTGCTTCATTGTTATAACATCCATCATAGTGCATGGTTCATCAGTTGCAGTGCTAACTCTAGGAAAGAGACTCAACCGTATGGCAATTACCATGTCTTTTACAACAACAAACACTCAAGACCAAGGTCCATCTTGGATACAACGTTTGCAAAAGCTCGACAGAACAAATACGTCGTTCTCCTTGCAAAGAATTGACACTACTGTGCCGTCCTCTGAAAATGATGCACCCGTGGATACAAGTGGCGTCAAAGTTCGGCCTGCTGGAGGAGCAAGAAGAAAGAAGCAAAAGAGAAAATCGCGCTTGCGTAGGCACTCACAAAGTGATCTTGGTTATTCACCTACGTCAGAGAGGCAGAGACCTCAAGCGGAAGTCCTTCAACTCGGCAGAACTCCCTCGCACGAACCTGGCAAGGTTGAAGGCGAAGATTCCGGTGCAACCTCCAGCGCTACCTACTCTGAAAAGGTTGAAGCCAATAGGTCCGAGGTTGCAGGTGACGTTTCTGATCATATCAAGCGCAGAGTCGCTACAGGCTTTGGGAAAGAACTTCATGAACTTAACGCGGAGAGTGGTGACAGAATTCCGACTGTTGTTTTTCAAGAGGGCAGCAATTACATTGTTGAGGATCAAAATGGTGAAGTTTTAGAGGAATTACCTATGAAAGACTTAAATGAAATGGGAGCTCAAGATGAAGCTCAAGATGAAGGTGTTTCCATTCACTCCATGGGTTCCTTGAGAAGGCATTTGACTCAATATTCTGTTATGTCCGACAGGCTGACTGCATCTCACACAACAGAAGACTCTCTCGGAAGAAAACTTCTGCGTACCTTGAGCGGTACCAAAAAATCCTTTATCAAGAAGGGGGATGGTAAGCGATTCTTCGCTCACCAGGTGGATGACTTGCTCGTCGTTGAAAATGCTGATGGCGAAGTTGTAAGACGCTACCGTGTTAATAAGCATGCAAAGCCTGAAATACGCCACAAACTGCGTTCCAATTCTCTTGTTGGGAAAGCTCTTTCTTTGGTTGGTGTGAAGAACAAGAGTTCTGAAGACAGCAAAGCAAAAGATCAGCAAGCCGCCGCTAATGTGATACCCGAATCTCCGTCATCAGATATTGAGGATCCTGTTTCTACAATCGGAGAAAAACCAATCATAAGCAAGCTGCCACAGCCCATAAATGAACCCAAAGATGGACATGTGGGTCAGGCATCGCGTAGAAGCAAACAGCCTAAAAGAAAGGACGAGTCTGCTGAGGAAGAAACCGAGGTCGAAAAGAGGAGAAGATTAGCAGCATTGGGACAAATTTCCAACGATAGAGATATTAATGACGAGGAGGAGTGATTTTTGGTTGGATACCGCTAAAATATTATTTGCATATTTTTATTAGAATAGATCAAAGAGTAGATTACATATACAATATGATTTATAAAACTTTTTATTAGCGTCACTAAGCGCCAGGCTAGTGTGCGGCTTTTGGTGCAGTTGGCAACTTCTTCAAAGCATTTCCGATAGCCTCAACACCTTTCAAAAGATCTTCTTCAGAGATGACCAATGGTGGTGCTAATCTAATGATATCGTCGTGGGTGGGTTTGGCCAAAACTCCTTCTTCCTTCATGAGTAGGCAAAGATCCCAAGCAGTCCTTCCATTGGCCTTAGAGTCATCTATCACAATTGCATTAAGTAGGCCCTTTCCTCTGATCTCTGAAATTGCGCCATTTGACACTGACTTCAAGCTTTCGAGCTTTTCCCTCAAAAGTTCGCCTAATTTCTGCGCTCTTTGAACCAAGTTTTCATCCTTTACCACCTGCAAGGCTGCCATTGCCACCTTACAAGCCAAAGGATTGCCACCGTAAGTAGACCCATGGGACCCTGGTGATAACGTCAACATGATTTCTTTGGAGGATAAAACAGCTGAAACAGGGTATGCTCCGCCAGAAATTGCCTTACCAAGTAAAATGATGTCTGGTTTCACGCCCTTGTAGTGCTCATAGCAAAGCATTGTACCTGTTCTTGCTATACCTGTTTGGATTTCATCGCAAATCAATAAAACGTTGTGTTTCTTGCACAATTCTTGGACTTTGGTAAAGTAATCTGGTGGTGGAACAACAATTCCAGCCTCGCCTTGAATTGGTTCCAAGAGAATGGCGGCAATTTTATCGCCAGCATTTGAAAAAGCCTTTTCAACATCTTCTATAACCCCGTACCTCAAAAGTGAACCCTTGGCTTCACCCGGAATCTGTGGCCCTACACCATTAAGGTAAGGACCAAAATTCGTGGTAGCTTCTGAGTCAGTAGACATTGAAATCACACCTAATGTTCTTCCGTGGAAATTGTTAACGGCTGACAAAATGATAGCCTCGTCTTCTTTGATTCCTTTCTTCAAATAGCCCCATCTACGAGCCAATTTGAGGCCTGTTTCAACAGCTTCTGCGCCTGTATTCATAGGAAGCACCATTTCGTAGCCAAAGTATTCGGTAACATACTTAGCGTACTCCCCAAAGACATCAGAAGAAAACGCCCGTGAGCACAATGTCAACTTTTGGGCTTGTTCAATCAAAGCGCCAATGATCTTTGGGTGACAGTGGCCTTGGTTGACTGCAGAATAGGCCGAAAGGAAATCCAAATATTCCTTGCCTTCAGGGTCCCAAACATGGGCACCCTGAGCCTTATGGAATACGACTGGAAGGGGATGATAGTTGTGAGCAGAATATTCAGATTCGTACTTAGTAGCCGTTTCAGAGGAAATTGGGGAAGACATATTAATGAAATAATTTTTGTTTTTTTTTTTTTTTTTTTTTTTTAGTTTTCTGAGGATAAAACCAAGTCCATTTATAGAGAAACCTACAATGAAGTTAATGTGATCAGTGTCGCTCTATCTTGCCAATAAGTGCATAGCCCGCCTTTGATTGCCATTAGAGTGCGATAATTGCTTTCAGGGTACGATCTAAGATAATGTGGGGAAAGTTGAGAAAAAATGAAGGAAAGCGAGAGCGAGAGATCTTGGTTTGCCTTCTGTCGCGTCCGTCGGTACTTTTGAAGATCGGGCGGACTTGTATACCAGAAATGTGAGACCTGAGGAAAAATGACGAAAAAAAAAAAAAAAAAAAAAAAAAAAAAAAAA